>CALNHX010002690.1:0-170895 GCA_940337035.1 Agriotes lineatus
GAGTTCTTTTCAAAGGAAACACAACTTGACAAGGGCGATAAAATCAACGATTCTGCAATGAGTGGGATCAACGATGCAGAACCCGGTCCATCAAAAAGACCATGGGAAGTGTGAGACTGTTAGAAATACACTTCGTGGAGTAGGCATATCGGGGAAACCACATAAAAAGACGCGCTACAAACTGTACCTCAAAGAAACAGGGCCGTTCGAAAGTGCACATTAAATGTACGGTTTACGTAACTTGCGACATTTGCGGCGCTGTAGAACGGTAAATAATTGTCCAAATGGAAAAATACTCATACACAAATTTTATGCAAATTAGTTGTTCTACAAAAAATATAAGAGTATTTTTTATCGTAGGATTAACTGAAAGCGATATATTTACGTAAAACCCATTTCAACCCTTAATTTCTTGGCTTTATGGGGTAACAACTTTTGAATTGTTGAGGCCACGAGAAAAAGGTATTTGCAAAAGTTGTGAGGAATTTCATAAACTACAAACTTGTATTGATGCAATTTCAGCATCAGAGCAACAGGAAACGAGAAATTGCTAAAAAACCGTTTTCAACACTTCTTCCGATATTGCGGAAAAACAATTTCTCCGATCGATCCGAAAACTTAAAGTTAGACTCAGAGCACAGCCCCCCACCCACCCATTAACCCAAAATGCTGGTACCAAGAATTGCACGTAAAGCCCTATTAACGATTTCCCTGGCGCCTGTACTATTTTTTAAATGAGACATTTGTCTCACTAGATTGCTTGTGCTAGTTCTAATAAACTACTAATCGAACATTGTTTGCCTAAAATGAACTATCATCGTTACTTTCCCACAGACGATAATATACAAAGAATTTTGTAACTACATTATTTCGATATCTAATAATAACACCCCCAAATTTTTTTAGATGCACCACTCAACTATATTTTAGATAAAGATGAAAGAATTAGTTTTATTCAAAATTACCACGAAAATAAAAGCAATCACGGAAACCATCGAACCCTTAATACGAAAATATTTCTGGAAAGGAATCGCCAACGATATTAAAAATTATATAGATAATTGCCAAATTTGCAAGAAAGAAAGGTATAATAGACGGCCAATAAAACAACCTTTAAAAACGCCAACTCAGAATCGACCACTCCATACGCTAAACGCAGACATATTTCAGATATGAGGACGAAAATACCTTACATAATAGATGCTTTCTCAAAATTCATCCAAGGATACCATTTAGAGTCAAGTAACCTTATAGACGTAACAGAAAAAATATTTAACTTCATAACTACTTTTAACGCACCAGACACCTTAGTCGTCGACGGCGAATTCAATAAACAACCTCTAAAAAGTTTTGTAGATCTAAATAAAATTAAGCTACATGTCACGGCACCTTATAATCACCAATCGAATTCTGTAGTAGAACGACTTCATTCCACAATTCTCGAACATTATCGATTATTTGAAAACATACCCGTAACTAAAAAGATTCAATATTGTATTTCAGACTATAATCATTTTACTCATTCAAACTTAAATTATACTCCTTTTGAAATTATAATCCGTCATACCGAAAGCCGAAACCCGAAACCCCTTCGATCTTGAATATAACAAAACCTTTTATGAAAACTATCTTACCGACCATAAGAAACAAAGACAAACAAAACCAAACAAAAGAAAAAAGAAACAATAGAATTAACAAACCACGTAAAACACGTACTTTTAAAATAAACGACCGAGTATATGTCAAGACAAATCTTCGAAACAAAAAAGAACCACGTTTTGCAGGACCGTGCGTAATAGAAAAGGTGCCTGAACACGACACGTACGATCTGCGAAATAAACCCAACCACGCAACAATTAAGAGACACGCTAATGACCTGATACCAGTTTCAGGAATCGGACCCTCTTAGCCCTCACCTTGATACTCGTCTACAGTGACGTGACGATTCAACAATTGCGCGACAGCTTCAGGGGTTAAATCCCCTAATCAAAGGAAGAGCTCTCATGAAAGCAAGCTCATGGACTCTAATAAAAACTATAGATTATTCCCTGTTAGTATATAATTACGATAAGCTTAAAAATAATTTGCTATTGAATTTGCTCAAGAATAAACAATTTCCGCTTTATACTCTCTCCACCACTCATGAAATCACATTTAATTATGAAAACCGATTATTACTGATACAACAATATTTGGATAAATCAAATCAACTAATCAAACCGTTATTTCCCGAAATTCACATCAAAACTGGATAAAAAAATGCGATAATAGACGGACTTGGTGATATAATATAATTTGTCACTTGTAATCTTAATGCAGAAGATGGCAAATAACATGACGAACTTATCAATAAATTAATTAAATTCTCAGACACCCAAAAATCTGTTTTACAAAAACAATTCTAAACGACGCCACCAATACCTTCAATATAAACATTAAAAATCTTGCAAAGAGCCAAGAACTTCTGAATGAAAATTTAAACAAAATAATTCTTAACGCCAAAATAGATAACGACCAAATTTTAAGCACGCTCTGTACCTATGCCATTCTTGACCAATCAATTCAATCCCTAGATTTATTCGTTTTAACTTGTACAGACATAGAAACCTCTCTGACGTCCGCCCAAAAACAACAATTACATTTATCTTTAACAGACAATGATCATATTTTATCCGCTTTAGAACTCATATCAAAAAACCTATTTGAATTATAAACAACCATTAAAAGGACTTTAAAATTACCTTACCCCGTTAAACGTGGAAATTTACATCTATATAAATCTTTAATCGAAATTAAAGCGTACCAGAAAATCACTACATTTACTTTCATATACGAAATTCCTCTCATACAGTCATTTTCGGAATATCTATACATCAAAGTAATCCAGTTTCCTGCCTTCAATAATAAGTATTTTCAGATGGTCATAACAACCTATAATACTCTCCTCTTTAACCTACCTAGTGCATTTACTAAAGGAAAAAAGTTCTAACTTCGTTGACTCAAAACCGATTTTGAACATTTTTTTTTTATTATTTCGGTAAAAGTTATAGAAAAGTTCCCCATAGGTGAGAAGGTGTGCTTTTTATTTTTTCAATTGTTATTAACAAAGAAGTGTTTTTTAATATATTCTTAATTAAAAAAATGTATAACTTCTTTATTTATTTAAACCATTGCCTGATATTTGATAACATACGGTTTTTGGGTTCACAGATTACGAATCTGGCCTCAAATTTGGTCTAAAAACCAAAATGGCGTCTACAAAATGGCGTCGAAGGTCTAATTTTTTCTTTTATTTTTTTAAATTTTTATTAGATGTCTAAGGGTTTTTGGGGTCGCTGATTACGAATTTGACATTAAAACTCAACTAAAATAAAAAATGGCGGATCCAAGATGGCAAAAAAAATTTTTTTATGACTTTATTTCTTACCTAAATAGGGTTTTTTGGGTCGCTGATCTCAAATTTTATGTTAAAATTTATCAAAAATGAAAAATAACGTCTTTAAAGTGGCAAAATAGCTTCTTTTTTGAATTCCGCGCGTTGCCTCATATCTAGGGGTTTTGGACACAGTAATTATAAATATAGCATTAAAAGGTAAATTTTTATTCTGTACGATTATTATTATTATTATTTAATAAACATTATATACAAATAAAATTCTGAATTATTAAACTAACTCAAATTGAAATAGATTAAATAGATTTAAATATAACATACGATTACATATAATTTCCAACGCCTAAAAATGTGTTTTCTACGACCTCTTTGTACAATTTCCAAAAGATATTACTGAATTAAAAGATTTTTCTGTTTGTGACCGACGGAGGAATATTATTACATAAAAACAAATCGCAACTTGTTCAACAGTATGGTGCAATTTTAGATATATATTAAATTTATTGTTCGTAATTATGGAAAAAAGCAATTGTTTTTGTCGATTATCAGAAACATAGAATAAAATCTGATGAAAGAGACCGACGTCTAAAAACGAAAACTGCACCAGATATTCGATTTGAAAGAGACAGGTCTTTAAAGTTGTATCAAGAAAAATTTCTGGAAAATATCTTTCATGTCGTTTTATTAATTTTTTAAAATAAACTTTAGCTGCAAATAATATCGGTTAATAGTTACAACAACAAAACATAGTTGTAGTATCAGAAAATATAGACGTATTACTTATATTAACAGCTTCAGTTTCTCCTGATAAAGATATACATATATTTTTTAAAACCTGCCAAAAATATAGAAAATAAAAAAATATCTTCTTCTAAAAGCCTTCAATTTGCGCATCCCAAGTGTAGTGAGCATGTACTTTCTGTACATGCTTTAACTGGATGTGACACAACTTCAGCATGTTTTAACAGAGGAAAGAATCTTCTTCTTCTTCTTGTTCAGATGCTTATCCGATTTCGTATGTTTGCGTTCAACACGGTCATCTTAACTTTATTGGTTGCAATTCTAGATAACTCGTTGGATTATTTCCCATACCACGCCCTTAGGTTTTGCAACCAAGATAATATTTTTCTGCGTCCTGTTCCACGTTTGCCATATGTCTTGTCTTGTATAATAGATTGTAGTAGAACGCACTTATTCTCATTCGTCATTATATGTCCGAGCTATTGGAGTTTGCGTACCTTGATGTTGTCCATGACCTCTTTATTTTTTATCATTCTCTATAGAACGTCAATATTTATTACACGGTCTTTCCATAATATCCACAATATTTTTCGGTATAACCACATTTCAAAGGCTTCGATTTTTTTTGTGATTGTTTCGTTAAGTGTCCAGGACTCGACCCCATAGAGCAAGATGGGAAAAATGTAGTATCTTAGCATGCGAGTTTTGGTGTCAAGGTGCAGATCATGGCTTTTGAATATAGTTTAATACAAGCAATCCAGTGAGACAAAGTCTCATTTAAAAAAACAAAAAAGACCGTTTTTCAAATAGAACGCGTATTAAATAAAAACTGTACCCAGACCTGGAAGGTGTCAAAGTGGTTGCCTAACCGATCGACGTTTTAAGGTGCAGAGGGTCGCAGCTCCGTTTGGCCACTGAAACATTTTTATTTAATACGCGTTCTATTTGAAAAACGGTCGTTTTTGTGATTTCTCGAAAACCGGAAGTGTCACGTGACTGAAATTCGGTTCCTGAGCTGACATGGCCATTCCAAACATATAACTTTAATAACTCTTTTCTCTATCTCTTACGGTTTGGCTGCTGAAACAGCGTCCCGGACGGACGGACGGACGGACAGACAAGTCTATTAGATAAAGGATATTGAAGATAAATTTATATAAGGATGAGGAAGACGAATAGGACCGGCACCTTATTCAAGATCCACATGCAGAAGTACTAGTAAATGAAGCAATGGCTATGTTCACGAAAGAATAAATTTGCTCAAATATTTGAAAATAGCAGTGGTTTATAAGAGACTGCTAAAATTTATATAAAAAAATGCTGGTATAAAATGTATGCTTGCAATGTATGGTGCGAAGAAAAGTAACTGCTTAAACTCTTACAGGCATGTTTAATTGATGGAACGTTTTTTATTATTCATATACCGCAAGGTAAATGAGGTTACAGACAATAAAATACATACATTTTTTAAATAGAAACATTTTGAATTTTAGATTTGACTCTTTTATCAAGGCGTCTACTAAAAAATATATTAATTTAGCATCATTGTGCTCTACGATGGATTCAGCAGAACAACATTTAAAGCGCGTGTATTTGCAAACACAGTTGTGCCTGGGAAACCAAGATATTTCAACGGAAGATTGGGGTTGGAAATATGATACAGGAAAGTGTTTTCCAATCCTAATGACACAAGAACCAGCTTGAGGGTGTAGGAAAAGTGGCCTTTAGGCTCGGCGGCTTGCGATGAATGTAACGGAAATAGTTACCCTAATTCACGACCGCCAGTGTCAATGGAAGAAGTAGAGGAAGAAGAAACTAAAGCTAAATAATTTGTTCCTTGTTTTTAAATGTATCTTGGGTTAATTTGAATAAATCAATTAAAATACAGGGTGACCCACAGGAACCTTTCCATTCAAAAAAAGCATACCTAACAAAGTAAATTTTCATTAAACAAATTTATTTAAGGAATGTACTACATGTTCAGGAGGATATGCCATTAATGTTATGTAGCAAAAATTATGTCTGGAAGGTGTCGCCACACTCTTTCCAATGTATCTTCAGTGATCATTTCGACTTCTCTCTGAATAGCAGCTTTCAATTCATCTAAAGAATGGGGTTTGATGCGATACAACCGGTCCTTTAAGAACCCCCACAGGAAAAAATCAGCACTATGCCGGTCGACATTGGGACGACCGCAAAATGCTCGTTGAGCTACTATCACCGAATCGCCATTTCTAACGTACGCGTTATAAATAAATCTGTTCTTCAACCCACCACCGTTCCATTGCTACTAGAGAGGTGAAATGGCAACTCCTTGGGAAGGTAATGATCGCTCCCCCACTCTCCTGATACCTCCCATACCTGCGCACCATCGTAACGAAAATGACAATATTCCCGTGGGTCACCCTGTATAATATCTTTAATACTCATTTAACTCTGCTATAATTTGTTTCCACCAATTTTCAGACACCGTTTTCCATTTTTGATAAATTTTAACGTAAAATTTGGGATGAGCGACTCAGCAAACCCATAGGTAGAGGTATCTGAAATTTAAAAAAATCCTTTCCGCCATTTTGGATCCGCCATTTTTTATTTTAATTGAGTTTTAATGTAAAATTCGTAATCAGCGACCCCAACACCCCACAGACATCTAATAAAAATTAAAAAACGATAAAATAGAAAATTAGACCTTCAACGCCATTTTGTTTTTAGACCCATTTGGAGGCCAGATTCGTAATCTGCGACCCCAAAAAACTTATGTTGTCAAATTTCAGACAATTGTTTAAATAAATAAAATAGTTATTCATTTTTTTAATTAAGGGTATATTAAAAACACTTATTTGTTAATAACAATTGAAAAAATAAAAAGCACACTTTCCCACCTATGGGGAACTTTTCTATAAACTTTTTCCAAAATAATAAAAAAAAAATGTTCTAAATCGGTTTTGAGTCAACGAAGTTAGAACTTTGGCGAATTTTTAGCGTTTAGAAAATGGACTAACCGTCGCGTCGGGCGCCATATATTGACCACTGAGTTCGGGCGCAATGTGCTTGATGGGCACACATCCAAAGAAACATAATAAACACCTAATTAAGTTAACTTATACAACTGCCAAGTGGTGGGCATCATTATTAAAGCTGTCAAACTAAGAGACAATACAAAAGTTTCTGCAAAAAAAAAGATATATTTGACAAAAAACCAGTGGAACAGTTTTAATGAAAACCTACTGTCGAATGCGGTAAACTAAAATAATAGAGAAATGAGAAGGGATTTAGGCACTTTAGTCCCGAGGTATATACGCTCATTTTTGCACTTTCGGGAACATTATTATCAAACATTTCCAAAATTTGGAATCTGTCAATTTGGAAACTGACAATTACAATTTAAAAAAAAAACTGAATTTCAGCAGGCCCTGGGTAGCCGAATCACTTGGCAGTACTGAAATGTATTGTCAGTATATGTCAAATTCGAGATTTGCAGGTTAAGTTTTGCGACAGTGTGTGTCAAATGACAAACAAAACCTAACCTACTAACCTCGTGTGTACAAAATTTACCATAGTTACGGTATCATTTTTACTTTAGTCCCTAGGGATCAAATAAACTACTTTAGTCCCTGTTTACGGGGACTAAAGTATCAGCTTTAGTCCCGGAAGTGCAAAAAAAATGTATAACAATATTTTTGTACAAAGGTACGGATTTAGGGTAGCTGCAGTTTAAGATTTGTGTGTACTTAGTAGAAACGTTCCTGTGCTATGTAAAAAATGTGTGTAGAGCGTAACAAGAGGGTTAATTTGTCTCTCCTTCCAATATTACTGGCTCTAGAAGCGGAATAATCTGCTGCTATTAGCGTCTCGTCTGCATTAGCTTTCATTAGACGTGTGTCTTTTCTACCTCAAAAAAACTTATGTCGCATGTTTTAGTGTTCATTTTTTTACCGGTTTGATTGGTTTGTTACATAAGGATTACGACGTAGGTATAATAAAAACTAATTTAACATACTAAAAACATAAATAACTGTAACTTATTAACGTATTTAAAAAGAAAAATTTCGAGTGTTTCTGAAACGTCCAGTGACGCACAGAGGCATAAAAAACCAAATTTCATCGAATACTTCTCCAGACAGCTATGGCAGTGACGGGTGACTACAAAAAACCGTTACAGAGTTCTCCAGAGGATAAAAGTATGCGATCATAGGTTGGAATCCTCTATAATATAAAAAATAACATTCCTTTTCACTTGATTACAATTAGTTTTTTAAGATGGTTGCTGTTTATTCAAGAGAAATTAACTTTAACACTAAATAGTAAATAATCTGTTTGTATTACGCAACTGAAGAGTGGTTTACGAAGAAACGAAATAGACCACCTACCAATTTAATTTGTGCAAATTCTATAAAGGTGCTTTAAAAGCTGACAATAAATGGAAGTGCGTACCGAAAATATACGATACGAACTGAATTTATAAAGATTCTGTTACTTTTTTCAATAAAAACTAGAATGTTAAGTTTAAACCATTTTTTACAATTGCTAAATTATTACTTCTCGAGCTACTCACTTAACGATTTTGTTGTCCAAGCTATAATTTTGTATACATTCAAGCCTTGCCAGTGAAATTACAATTATTCTGTACGAATACTAAAGCCGAAGTTTCTCCTGTTATCTTTACTAGAACCGCCAATATCTGGAAAAAGTTTAAGCGTGAGTGACGTATTGTAGGCAAAAAAATCAGTTTTTAAAATATTTATTTAACCTATATACAAGTTAAGTTTTTTTTACGTAGAAAACGCTTTTTAAAAAAGAACTGTTATTTATAAAAAGTAAAAATACGGAGTTTACAAACGTCTTATTGCAATGGGAGCGAATGCAGAACTAACTTCTAAAGCTGCAGCTGAAAGTAATCGCAATATGCATATTCAAAGGCTTATTATAACTTATCTGCAGATGTGTCCTATCTTAGCAGTGTAAGCTAGTCTAAGCATGGTAACTCCTGCATCCTCAGAGGAAATATTATATTTTAATATTCTGTGTAAATATAAAGTGAACTCAATTATCCGAAGTGGATTTACAAAGTACCAATGGTATTGGATCGAGTTCAATATTATCATTTATTTGCCGTTTTGAAGGCATTATTCTAAGTAATTTCTGAGCGACTGATATTCGTTTACAGTAGACGTAAATGACTGTACATATAGCAGCTATTAATATTACAAGAACAATAATTAAAGAACTATAACTCGTGTGTTTATAACTAATGGAATCGATAGTTTGCAGTGTCGATACTTCATTTGTTAATTTTGTTTGACTCTGAATGAGACTATGCACGTTAATAGGTGCCAGGTCGATTTTAGTTATATCGGTTCGGGTCGGAGCAGTAATTTGTAATTTGCCAATGGATGAAATTTGAAAATGTTTTTCCTCTGCAGAAGACGATTCGAAAGTTGTTAAAAGTTCGTTTTGGTTTATCAAAACGGAACAGTCGTTAGTAACATGAATTAATATTGAGCCAATAGCGATTTTCCTGCTAAAGGAATTAGTGCACTTTATGTCGATAATAGAATCATTAGGAGAACTGATAATCCATGTGGAAGAATCTAACTTTATTATTTTGGTAGAGTATAAATAAAAAATAAACGATTGACAAGTTTGATTGTTTTTAAAGGTTAATAACTGGGTTTCACATAGTTTTGAATTTATTGCAAAGTGTTTGTCTTGCAAGCAAAAATAATGAGAAATAGCAATTCGTTTACGACGGTTGTTGCTAACGGGAATGCTAAATTCGGTATTAACGAGGAGAGTATTATAAGTTGGTATGATCATCTGAAAATACATATTATTGAAAGCAGGAAACGGGCTTACTTTAATGTATTGATATTCCAAGAATGACTGAATGGGAGGCATTTCGTATATGAAAGTAAATGTAGTGTTTTTATGGTAGGCTTTAATTTCGATTAAAGATTTACATAGATGTAAATTTCCAGGTTTAACTGGGTAAGGAAATTTTAAAGTCCTTTTAATGGTTGTTTATAATTAAAATAGGTTTTTTTATATGAGTTCTAAAGCGGATAAAATATGATCATTGTCTGTTAAAGTTAAAAAATGTAATTCTGGTTTTTGGGCGAACGTCAGAGAGGTTTCAAGGTCTACAAGTTAAAATGAATAATTCTTTGGATTGAATTGATTGGTCAAGAATGGCATAGGTAGCCTACAGAGCGTGCCTAAAATTTGATCGTTATCTATTTTGGTGTTAAGAATTATTTTGCTTAAATTTTCATTCAGGAGTTCTTGGTTTTTTGCAAGATTTTTAATATTTATATTGAAGGTATTGATGGTGTCGTTTAGGATTCGTGCTTGTTTTTGTAAAACAGCTTTTTGGGTGTCTGAGAATTTAATTAATTTACTGATAAGTTTGTCATGTCTGCCATCTTCTGCATTAAGATTACCAGTGATACATTTTATTATATTTCCAACTCCGTCTATTATAGCTCTTTTTGATCCAGTTTTGATGTGAATTTCGGGTAATAACTGTTTGATTAGTTGATTTCATTTATCCAAATATTGTTGTATCAGTAATAATCGGTTTTCATAATTAAAAGTGATTTCATGAGTGGTGAAGAGAGTATGAAGCGGAAATTTATTCTTTAGCAAAGCAATAGCATTAAGCAAATTATTTTTAAGCTTATCGTAACTATATACTAACAGAGAATAATCTATAGTTTTTATTAGTGTCCATGAGCTTTCTTTCATGAGAGCTCTTCCTTTGATTAGGGGATCTAACCCGGGGTGGTCGCGCAGTTGTTGAATCGTCACGTCACTGTAATTGAAAGTCCAGGTGAGGGTAAAGAGGGTGAGTTTCCTGAAAATGGTATCAGGTCATTAGCGTGTCTCTTAATTGTTGTATGGTTGGGTTTATTTCGCAGATCGTACGTGTCGTGTTCATGCACCTTTTCTATTACGTACGGTCCTGCAAAACGTGGTTCTTTTTTATTTCGAGAGTTTGTCTTGACATATAATCGATCGTTTTTCTTTTGTTTGCTTTTGGTTTGCCTTGGATGTCATTATAATTATAGGTGTTTAATTTTTTTCTTATGGTTGGTGACATAGTTTTCATAAAATGTTTTGTTATATTCAATATCGAAGGGTTTCGGCTTTCGGTATGGCCAAACAAAATTTCAAAAAGAGTATTTAAGTTTGAGTGAATTGAATGATTATAGGCTGAAATACAATAGTAGAAGTTAGGACACCACTAATTGAATTCTGTCAAAAGTCAATGAAATTAAATTGCTTTAATTAACTGACCCAATCGAATTCCGGGAATTAAACCGCGAATTAAATTGACCTAATTAAGCCGCGAAAAAATGCTCCAATTAATTGTTCCAATTACATTCCGTGAATTAATTTGCGGATTAAATTACACATATGACCCGCATTACACACATGAGCCTTGAATTAAATTTGGTTACGCGATCCCCGGAATTTCGCGCGCTCATTTTGGATTTGATTAAGCCCTTCCGTTCGTTGACATCTCTCTCACTCCCGCAGTCGTTCTCTCTCTTGCCCTGATTTATTTAATTTAAAAAAGCTTTTTGCCACTGGTTGGAGTCGAACCGAGCACTTTTCTATTCGTAGGCTAAGCCTCTACATCTGAATTATCAAGCCCTAGGGCTTAAGGCGTCTTTGAACCGGGCTATGCTGCAAATTTATTTGTATACTCACGTCTCTATATTTTAAATTAAATATTTCTTGCTATCTTATCGATTTTCAATTAAAATTACGTCTTTACGGTATCAATTCGAATCAAGTTAACGATAAATTCTAATAACTTATATATGCAGGGGGTTTCATAATATATACGCAGGACTTCAGGATGTGATAGCTCGTCCAAAAATTTGAAAAAAAGTTTCTATTAACTTACCCTCTAAAATGCACAATTTTCGAGATACAGGGTGTTGAAATTGAAAAAAAATTCGTTTTTTGCGAATATCTCCGTAACCGTTTATCGTACAGAAAACAGCTTTTGTAAGCATTTTCTACTCATAATAAGCTATGTTTTGTGCGAGAAAAAAATTCTTTTAAAGTCATAATTGGTAAAGATTTTGAAGGGGTAGTAAGTGTTTTTCTCCCCAACTTCTACGCGACTGGAAAAAGTACGGTTTTGAGACGCCCATTTGAACCGCCAATATTTTCTACACAAAAAAGGTACACCTGGTCATAAGCTCTAAAGTTGACCGTTTTCGAGAAAAATCAACTTCTATGTTGAAAAACATGGTCAATTTTTTGAAATAATTTTTTTTTACTAATTAAACAAAATTTATTTAAACGTTAGAACAAGTAACAAAACCAAACGTTAACTTTATAATTGCAAAATAAAAAAAAATAACAAATCACACACAATTAAATTAAATGTTGGAAATGTCCTCCGTTAGCTTCAATGCAAGCAGCAATTCTTCGACACATTGACTGTCTAACACGCAGGAAAATTCCCGGAGTGTTCCGAATTATGTCGCAAGATGCAACAATGCGTTCTCTTAATTGGTCAACATTTTCAACCGGAGTCCGTAACTGTTTTCATTTGTTTAAACAAGAGCGGTCTTGGCCTGCTTCGTTAATTTAAAATTTTGCGAAAGCGCTCCGTGAAAAATCAATAATCGAGCAACTCAACTGCCTGTCAGCGAGCTTACTTGGGAAAGAAAGTGAGCGCGCTTCGACCAGAAATGATACAAAAGTTGTCTTTGCAAAATTCTCCAAACCGTAAAGGTAACGCATTTTGCACATTTCAGCGTTTGTGTAAAAAAATTTATAATTTTTTTTTAAAGTAGGCTTTAAATTTTAAAACGAAAGATACCTCCTGTCAAAATAACAATTAGTTTGTACCTACAAAAAGCAAATTTGTATTACAAAATTAAAAATTAATTACACAAGCGCTGAAATGTGCGAAATGCATTACCTTTACGGAATGGCGAGCGGTAATTCGGCAGAAGCAAGGCGGTTGTATCAAGAAAGACATCCTGATCGCCAAGTACCACACCATAACTTGTTTCAACGCATTCACCAAGGACTATGGGAAAATGGAAGTTTTAAAAAGAATACTGCTGATAATGGGCGGCCTATGGAAGTTGCAAATCCCCAAGTAGAAGAGGCTGTCCTCAACGAAATTGAAGAAAATCCGACCACAAGTACCAGAAAAATTGCTCACAACTTAAACATACCTCACCCGACGGTTTGGAGAATTTTGAAAAGACAACTTTTGTATCCCTACCATATCAAAAGAGTACAAGTCTTATTGCCAAGAGATTTTCCGCCAAGATTGGCTTTTTGTAGATGGATGTAAGACAAAATAGCTCAAAATCCTCAGTTTGGAGCCGAAGTTCTGTTTACCGATGAAGCATCTTTCTCGAGAGATGGTATTTTCAATTTCCACAATAACCACATATGGTCGGAAGAAAATCCACATGAAATTGCAGAAGGCCATCATCAGCAACAATTTTCCGTGAATATTTGGGCTGGCATCGTCGGTGATCATTTGATAGGCCCACATTTTTTACCGAACAGATTAAACGGTGCAGATTATCGACAATTTCTAGAAGATGTACTGCCGGAACTGCTGGAAGATGTACCGCTTCAAGTAAGACAAAACATGTACTTTATGCATGATGGAGCTCCGGCCCACTTTAGTTTGGTTGCTCGCCAATACTTGGACGACGAATACCAAGACCGTTGGATCGGTCGAGGAGGTCCGAACCCTTGGCCCCCGCGATCTCCCGAACTTAATTGTTTAGATTTTTTCTTTTGGGGCCATCTCAAAACCCTAGTCTACGCTACTCCGGTTGAAAATGTTGACCAATTAGGAGAACGCATTGTTGCATCTTGCGACATAATTCGGAACACTCCGGGAATTTTCCTGCGTGTTAGACAGTCAATGCGTCGAAGAATTGCTGCGTGCATTGAAGCTAACGGAGGACATTTCCAACATTTAATTTAACTGTGTATGATTTGCAATTTTTTTTAAATTTTGCAATTATGAAGTTAACGTTTGGTTTTGTTACTTGTTCTAACGTTTAAATAAATTTTGTTTAATTAGTAAAAAAAATTATTTCAAAAAATTGACCATGTTTTTCAACATAAAAGTTGATTTTTCTCGAAAACGGTCAACTTTAGAGCTTATGACGAAGAGTACCTTTTTTGTGTAGAAAACATTGGTGGTTCAAAATCGTATTTTTTCCAGTGGCGTAGAAGTTGGGGAGAAAAACACTCACTACCCCTTCAAAATCTTCACCAATTATGACTTAAAAAAATGTTTTTTCTCGCACAAAACAGCTTATTATGAGTAGAAAATGCTTACAAAAGATGTTTTCTGTACGATAAACGGTTTCGGAGATATTCGCAAAAAACGAAATTTCAACACCCTGTATCTCGAAAACTGTACATTTTAGAGGGTAAGTTAATAGAAACTATTTTTCAAATTTTTGGACGAGCTATCACATCCTGAAGTCCTGGGCATATATTATGAAATACCCTGTATATACTCGATCGTTTACTTTAAAAGTATGTGTTTTACGTGGTTTGTTAATTCTATTGTTTCGTTTTTCTTTTGTTTGCTTTTGGTTTGTTTTGGAGGTCATTGTATAGGTGTTTGATTTTTTTCTTATGGTCGGTAACATAGTTTTCATAAAATGTTTTGTTATATTCAATATCGAAGGGTTTCGGCTTTCGGTATGACCGAACAAAATTTCAAAAAGAGTATTTAAGTTTCAGTGACTTGAATGATTATAGGCTGAAATACAATAGTAGAAGTTAGGACACCACTAATTGAATTATGTCAAAAGTCAATCAAATTAAACCGCGAAATAAATTAATCGATTTAATTAACTGACCCAATCGAATTCCGCGAATTAAACCGCGAATTAAATTGACCTAATTAAGCCGCGAAAAAGTGCTCCAACTAATCGTTCCAATTACATTCCGTGAATTAATTTGCGGATTAAATTACACATATAACCCGCATTACACATATGAGCCTTGAATTAAATTTGGTTACGCGATCCCCGGAATTTCGCGGCGGCCATTTTAGATTTGATTACGCCCTTCCGTTCGTTGACATCTCTCTCACTCCTGCAGTCGTTCTCTCTCTTGCCCTGATTTATTTAATTTAAAAAAGCTTTTTGCCGCGGGTTGGAGTCGAACCCAGCACTTTTCTATTCGTAGGCTAAGCCTCTACATCTGAATTATCAAGCCCTGGGGCTTAAGGCGTCTTTGAACCGGGCTATGCTGCAAATTTATTTGTATACTCACGTCTCCATATTTTAAATATTTCTTGCTATCTCATCGATTTTCAATTAAAATTACGCCTTTACGGTATCAATTCGAATCAAGTTAACGATAAATTCTAATAACTTAGGGTTGTATCAATTAAATTATTTTTGTATAGAACAATATTTGTCGGGTCAGCTAGTAATTTTAATATAATTCGCCGTTTATTTTATAGTTGAGAAACTGCCACGCCTATATTTTTAAATTTCTATAATTTTAAAAGCGTAATAGTAATTTTAAAAATCACTTCTTTATTGATACGAAACTAATATTAAAATTATAAATTACAACAGCGGAATTGCACTGGTGTCGGCCCAGTTGCGCCCGGCCCACTTGCGCCCACCGCCATTTTCGACCCATTTGCTCCCCAGAAGAATGTCAAAGGTAATTAAGGTCTCATTTGCCTCCAGGCTTGCATCTCATTAGTCATCAGAACACCCGAACTTAGCCGACTGACTAGTGCGCCGGTCTTATTACAAAAACACAAAATTTAACAATTTCTCCCTTAGCTGCCCTAACTTCTATGCGTTTCTGTTGGTACTTTAATGTTTGTGTTTATTTGAGATTTATTTTAAAATTTTAGTAAGAGTTTTTACACTGGTATCAAATTTATTGATTAATAATTCAGATTATTAGGTTAGCGCATTTTATCAGCGTGTCAGTCACACCTAGTTTTTAAGCATAATGTTATAGGAATTCAACCATATACTAAGTAACGTTTTATACTCGTATTTTATATAGTTCTCCATCCACTTTTAGAAAATACATGAAGGAGTTACTTAGTAGAGGATAGGGCGGATAGGTTAACAAAGGTTGTACCATTTATAACTTTTTTTAATAGTTATTGTCTACTAAGGTCTTCCTATTTTAACTGACCTTCGCCTGTCTTTCATTTAGTATAAAAAGAATCTATGGTTTATTTGGTAGAATAAAGACAATATTATTATTAAATACTCGATTATTGTTTATTGAATCTGGTAAAAATTACTAAAAGCTTTTAAGTCGCTATTATTCGTAACAGACAATACAGCGTCCCAAGAATGTGTGGTTCACTTTTTAATAAAAAAATGTAACCAAAATTTAATCTATGTTTTTTTTTATTTTGACGCTACAGCTATTGGCCTTACAGTTTTTTAATTACTTCCAAAATCTGAGTCTAAGTTAGGATCCAAACGATTTTTGGTAAAAATTTTTTTGAAATCGGTAATTACAGTAGTTTTGTGTCAATCTGCGGAACAAATTCCAAGCCAAACGAAAACATTCTACACATACACTTATACAGTGTCTGCCAACAAGTGACATAATATGCAAAAAAAAAAAAATTTTAGGTTTTTCAAAAATATTTTTACGTCAATAATTTGTGCTTGTCTAAAAACCTATTTAGCTCCTATCATAATTATATACCGAGTGATTTGTATTTATTTAGAAAATTGAGTTTTTCGAAATTTTTAAAATCCAAAAACTGCTATTTCTCGGAAATTAAGTAAGATTTCAATAATATTTTTTTAGAGTGTTATCTTTAGCTAACTGAACAATCTCAAGGCCAGAAAACACTTAATTTTTGTCACTTCTGTCAATTTTTAAATTTTTTATTTCACATACCAATACTTAATAATTTTATTAAATACAATATTTATATTGTTTAATACATTCAAATGAATTAGAGATTCTTCCAGGGGTTCGTCAAAGGTATGTCCTGTTCCGGATGCTATTTAATGTCTATAGCCAATCTATCTTCCAGGAAGCCATACTAAACACCGCAGAGGGTATAAGAATAAACGGAGAAGTCGTTAACAACTTGAGATACCCAGATGACACCGTCGTGATAGCCGACAGTCTGCAAGATCTTAAAAATATGATGGAATGTCTAAATATCTCCTGCTAGCAATACGGAATAAAAATGAATTTAAAGAAAACCAAGTTTATGAAATTTCCAAAAAACAAGGAAACACTCAACAGGACCTAACGGTGGCGGACACACAAACAGAAAAAGTAGAGCAAACCTGGGGACATGGATGAATGAAAATGGAGAACAGATAAAGGAAATTAAAACCCGCATAGAAATTGCTAGAGCTGCATTCGTTAAAATGCAGAGAATATTTTGCAGTAGAGACATAAACTTAGAACTAAGAACTAGATTCCTACTCTGCTACGTCTTCTCTACACTATTATATGGAGCCGAAGCTTGGACCATGAAGAAAAGGGAAATTAAAAGACTAGAAGCATTTGAGAGATGGTGCTATCGAAGGATGCTTAGGATCTCTTGCGTGGATCACGTCACAAACATAGAGGTGATTCGCAGGATGAATAAGGAGGAAGAAATAACAATAACCCGTAAGAAAAAGAAACTAGAATATCTGTGCCATGTCATGCGAGAAACTAAATATTCCCTGCTTAGACTAATAATGGAAGGGAAAATACTAGGAAAAAGAAATATAGGAAGAAGAAGAATGTCGTGGCTCAGGAATCTAAGAGAATGGGTCAATATGAGTTCTACCAATTGTTTAGGGCGGCACTGGATAAAATAAAATTTGCCATGATGATGTCCAACCTCCGTTAGGAGACGGAACCTTAAGAAGAAGAATTGTTTAATTTAAAAAATAACTGGTTTTTCTAAGTCGGCAGATCTTTTTGAAATTTTGTATAGGGCCATAATTTATTATTCTGAACAACTTTTCTTATAAAATTTTGTCTTATCATAAACAAAAAGGGTAGTTTATCCGAAAATAAAATAGTTTTCGCTTCCCTGTCAAGGCCTACTTGTTTTTTCAAAAACTGAAAATATTCTTAAAATTCTTTTCAAACCAAGCAGGGCCGAATGACAGAACCTTAAAATAAAATAAATTGTTTTTGTCCATCTCACTACTTGTAACATCAATCCTGGGACACACTGTATAAGTGCATGTGTAGAATGTTTTCGTTTGGCTCGGATTTTGTTCCGCCGATTGACACAAAACTGCTGTAATTACCGATTTCAACAAAATTTTCACCAAAAATCGTTTGGATCCTAACTTAGACTCAGATTTTGGAAGTAATTAAAAAACTCTAAGGCTAATAACAGTAGCGCAAAATTAAATTTTGGTTAGATTTTTTTTATTAAAAAGTGATCCACACATTCTTGGGACGCTGTATTGTCTGTTACGAATAATAGCGACTTAAAAGCTTTTAGTAATTTTTACTAGATTCAATAAACAATAATCGAGTATTTAATGATAATATTGTCTTTATTCTACCAAATAAACCATACATTCTTTTTATACTAAATGAAAGACAGGCGAAGGTCAGCTAAAATAGTAAGATCTTAGTTGACAAATACTATTAAAAAAAGTTATAAGTGGTACAACCTTCTTTATCCTATCCGCCCTATCCTCTACTAAGTAACTCCTTCATGTATTTTCTAAAAGTGGATGGAGAACTATATAAAATACGAGTATAAAAAGTTACTTAGTATATTGTTGAATTCCTATAACATTATGTTTAAAAACTAGGTGTCACTGACACGCTGATAAAATACGCTAATCTAATAATCTGAATTATTAACCAATAAATTTGATTCCAGTGTAAAAACTCTTACTACAATTTTAAAATAAATCTCAAATAAACACAAACATTAAAGTACCAACAGGAACGTATAGAAGTTAGGGTAGCGAAGAGAAAAATTGTAAATTTTTCTGTTTTTGTAATAACTAAATTGCAGGTAAAAGACCGGCGCACTAGTCAGTCGGCTAAGTTCGGGTGTTCTGATAAGTAATTAGATGCAAGCCTGGAGGCAAATGAGACCTTAATTACCGTTGACATTCTTCTAGGGTGCAAATGGGTCGAAAATGGCGGTGGGCGCAACTGGTCCGGGCGCAAGTAGGCCTATATCATTTTCGAACCTCCCTCGTATATGAAGTAGGATATTTAAATTTTTACAAATCCTTTTTACTTCCTTTTACTATAAAGGAAGTATTGGATTCACCCCAAAAATTCGAAATTGAGTTTTCAACAGATCTTCACGTTTTAGAGTCCCCTGATCCCAAAAAACATATTTTTTTTCATTGGTCTGTCTGTGTGTCTGTCTGTCTGTCTGTCTGTGTGTGTGTCTGCCTGTGAACAGAATATCTCAAAAACCAAAAGAGGTATGGCGTTGAAACTTCATATATAAGTTTTGTGGACTATGTAGATGAGACAGCAAGCTTTTGAAGAAAATCTCATAACCGGAAGTAGGTGTTTACTCTTGTGATTTTTCAGTTTTTTCGATTTTTTCAAAAACGGCTCTAACGATTTTTTTTAACTTTACATTTTTACTACATTTTTAATGTGTATTGATGTGAAATAGGTGATTTTCCAGTTGAATACTTCTAAAGTGGGTTTCTTTTGTTTTTTTTCTATTTTTTTTATTAACTCCTATTTTAAATAAAACATTCGGCATATTATTACATTTTTGAATTCACCTTAAAATTCTAGAGAAAATTTGTCTCTTCAACTAACGCTCTATTTTGTACCGTTTTTGTAGTATTTGTAATTTTTGAAAATTTTTGACAAATGGCTAAAAATTAAAAATGAAATTTTTGACTAATTATAAGAACACTGTAAAAGGAAGTTGTGTGAGTGTATCACACCAGATTTTTTAATTTGAGAAGCTGCAGAGGTTTAATGGACAATAAAATGTTCTGATAAATGGATGTATGAAGGACAATATAATATTATAAGCAACAATCAAACGTGATTAATACATCAGTCCTCCATAAATGACTCCTACACCTGCAGTATTCCGCACCAGTCGAATCCCTTCTATTTCCTTTTTCAAAACTGTATCAACTCTAATAAAGCAGCCCAATCCAAATCTTATATTTTTAGTTATTATAAAATGCTCCATCCAGTTAAAATTGTTACTATCAAAGATATTCTTTAATTGGGACATCTGTTACTCGTACACCATTATAATTATATTTCACATTATTTAATCTTCATAGATTTATTTACTCACTGTTCTTATTATGCCAGTACCATTATTATATATAAAACAGTAAAGTTTTCAACATTTTATTAATATCCAAAATATTATGTTACATTTTTCAAATTTTGTTATTCTCAATTCAAAAAGAACTCTCTTAACTACCGTATTTTCATTATTGATGCTTACAATATTTAAATATACATTTGATACCTACATACTTTGTTATCTTTTAATATTTTTAATTTGGTCTGTCGTATCTGATATCAGTAGTAAATAATTTCTTTTAACATCTTACTTTATAAATTAAACTATATGAAATTTATTCTTTCCATTCTCATTTCTTTAAAATTTCTTCTTTTTATCGTATTGATCATCAAACTATATCCACTCTTATGATATCATAGCATAATATATATATATATATATATATATATATATATATATATTGATACCTGTTAAGTTGTCACTTCCGGTATGTAGAGGTGGCGACCTAACGTCTGGGTTTTCCACTTACCCTAGATGCACAAAATTTACAATATATCTTGAGGGGAACTTGCACAATATGTCCAGCAAAAGAGGGGAAGACATTTCTAAAGTTCTTTTTCATATATATTTTGTATATCTACAAAATACAAAGTCGCTTCCTTGTATATGTTCCATATATAGACACGATTAAAGCGTAATTGCTTCCAGCAGTGTTGCCATGTGTTTCAGAAGTCACTACGTCTACTTCTTATTGCAGCATCGAGTTTGTTAAAAAATACAGCTTATTCTAAGTTCTCGTTACTTAGCAAGATATAATTAGTAAAAAATAGAGTTTATGATTGAACTACTTCATTATGGATGAAATATATAAATATAACAATGTTTAAAAAATGTTGGAAATATATAAATGTATTTTTACTGTAAGCTTATTTTTATCAAATAATGTATTTTAGATTTTTTAACAGGGACTGTTCTGTTTATTTTTGTCTTTTTGATAAATTCTTTTATTTCCTTCCCGGACGTATAGACTTTTTTTTCGAATGGAAGACTTAAATCGTTCCTGCACTAGTTTAATTTCTTCATCAGACCATCCTTTAAAAATGTGATTACTTGCTTTGTTTAGAAATAGAAACATTTGCTTACTTTGTTTTTGTTTATGTACAAATGAATTGATTTTTCTTTTTTTGTGGGAAGTTTGTTCTCATTTTCATCTGAATCTGCAAAATAATCCCAAATGTTTGAAAAGTTATTATACAATTTAGAATGCTTTATCACCTTCACGGTCATTTTCATTATTATATATTATCCTGTTTGCAACGTTATCATCATTCTCGTCGGAATCTGTAAAATAATCACAATTGTTTATTACCTACTTTGAAATGTTTCTTGAAATATTTAGAAATCATATCCTGCTCTAATATACAGTGCTCTCGTAAAGTAGTGGATAAATTCGTTAAACATTCAAAGAATAACTTTTGGAAAAAATGCTGAGACCCGTCGACCTCGTAGGAGGTATGACGTCATCGATGTTTTTTTTAAATGGCATCCCTCTATTTTATTACTAAATTTGAAAAAACACAATTTGAAATTTGTTAAATACTAATTTTTTTTAAAGTATGATTTTACGCTTTTATCAATTGCAGCAATTTTAAATTTTTTGTCTTAATTTTTGATCATCTGACCTATACTCAAAAATCAGCTTAACGTAAGTAAAAAGATGCTTTCTTTCAAATTCCGTAATAAAAAAAGAGGTTGATATTAAAAAAATACATCGATGACGTCATATCTCTTACACGGACCCTGTATGTATAGATTTTATTTGAAAAAATGCGCAAATAAAAATAAAAATCGAGGGGTCCGAGCGTTTTCCAAAAGTTACTCCTTAAGTTTTTAACGAATTTATCCACTACTTTACGAAAGCACTGTATACTATTTTCAAGAGTAAATATACAAGAGGTCGATTTTTTTAACGGATAAACTTCTTTTCATAAGGTTGTTTGGTTGTCATGGTAACCATTTCGAGAAGCGAGTGCATGAAAAACGCGCTACAGCTTGCCGAGTAAGGACGACTAAATTGAGAATAAGTTTATTCAGATAAATAAATAAGTTTAATATTTGTTAAAACTTATCACTATAGGCAGAGTGAAGAAAATTTAAGACTTGTGACTGATTAATAGTTAATTTGAAGATTTTTTTATCTTGAACCATAGAGGAAATAATAGGGTAGCCAGTGTGTAATCTTAAAATATTTAAAAGACAGGATTTTACCTGTTCTTTAACTTTTAATTTGAAAATTACTTCAGTTGGGTCCATCGCACAAGCAATGATTGTTTGGGAATTAGCTATATATGGTAGTTTCTCATTCCCTCTGTTCGACGTAGTGCTTGCTTTTGAACGAAACATGATTTTACATGACGTTTTAACAGCCCTTTGCAATATGTACAAGGGTAATAGGTAACATCATTTTTGTAAGGTTTTTTATTACTTGGCGGTTGGGTCTAGTTATTCCATTTATATAAAGGTCAAAATTGGTGGCGGTTCTCTTTACTATTCTTTGGTAATCGAAAAATGTTCTCCACTTCATCTTGGGATTTATGTTTTCCTTCTAAATGTCTCATAAAGTTTTTGGTGGATATGTTATTTTCACAATATTTGCAACGTACTACTTTTTGTTTTCTTCTTCTTTTCTATAACGGACACAAACAATAAATTCATTAAAAAAATTAAATGTATGCTGTGTTATAATGTTGAAAAAGCCGAATAGTCATATAAAATATTTTGTACTCACTATAATTTTTTCCGACAACGGCTCCTCAAGGGTCTTATCGATTTCTAAAATTACTGATTCTGGGATATTATCTATTGACCTACAGGACGACGTTTCTGAATTACACCATCAGGGTCGTATATAATGCCGTTCACATTGAAATTTGCGTCCCTGCCATCATCGATTGTTTCATGGTTCTAGTCAATGCTCTCTGAGGCCGATACATGACTGCATGTACAATTACCATTTTGATTACACATTTTTAAATGCCTTTTATAGCTAGATTTCATATTCATATCATCAGATGTATTACAAACTACGCTATTTGGAAGAAAAAAATTCGTGAATCTTTTATCGCTTGAAGAGGCAACAAATTGATTTCGTCTTCACGTAATTTCTTTTGTACGGATCTGCACATCTTTGTGGCTCCACCGGACTATTTTCAAAATTGCTATTATCAATCCGCTTCTGCAGGTATCAATTTTTTCAATTTCACCGTCAAAAAGAAAACAGCACTTACTAGTCCAACCCCAATTTTAAACTATTTACTTACACGTGTTTTTCTAAAACGAACTTCTTCATATTTTTCCACTCTGCTTTCAATCTCTTCTGTTGGATATTTATCTTGAAGTTTTAGGGTAACCTTTCTTTTTTAACAAAGTTTTTTGTTTGAATTGTTTCTTGCAATTCAAGTTTACTTCCTTCCTTTTTTAAGTTTTTCTCATGTTAAAAATATAATATGATAATACTATCATGTTTTCAATAAGTGAAATACTCAATTACTACAAGACGATATTGAAAAAATATATATTTAAACATCACTACCAACGCGAATTACAAATTATATTGCATTCAACAGATTTTGCGTCTACAATATAATTATTATATTATTAGTACATTTTCTTTTAATAGCAGTAAGTAACTGCAAAGCTCGGGGAAAAACAATTTAAAATTTCGTATCGTGCCGAAGCAGAATGTGTAGAAAGGTGAATATGTTCCGTTTTAAATATAATGAGTATTAATTATTTTAGTAACTTTTCTTTCTGAAGAATATGCTGCATCTACGAATTCAGAATCACATAATTTGACCTAGTTAAGATTTTGAGTTTTTTTTCAAAACTTTATTTTATACGCATAAAGGAAAATCTTTTTGGTCAATATTCTTAAATGAGAGTTAGAATTAGAGTTTCTAGCATATTTTAAACAGCTTTAGCAATAAGTAATTACAAAAGTAGTAAAAAAAACATACACAATGCACAATTGTCAAATTCAACAATCAATATTCACAGGAGTCGCCTTACAACACGTAAACGAATGACTGTACGTACCTTAACAAGCGTGTCAAATTATTATTGTTAAATACAGATATTGCCGAATTGCGCTTACAAGTATAATTCCGCTTAAAGTATCACACGCAGTTATTTTAGGATTATGCTGAGACTGCATAACCCTAAAGGCCTAAAATAATCGCAGCCTGAATTCTGTAGCATAGCATATATTTAAAATTCGGGAATCGAGATTATAAGAACACTACGGTAATACTTATCTGTGGTAAAATTTCAAACCATTGCAATTAACGAGTTAAGAGTTTATGACATATTGTGAAACTATAAAGAAACAGGCTCAATAGCAAAAAGGCAACATCTGGGACCAACTTCAACACCATCAAATTTAAAAGCTTCGCTTATCTGGACCGAATGATCTGATTTCAGGCTCATAATGACCTGTGACATAAATCGAAACAAAAATAAAATATAGGCAAGATGAACTAATTTAGAAAACAATACACATGCGAATAAATGCAGTTTGAAAAAAAAACAAGTATCCTTGTTGTACATTTAATTATGCTGAGGTTATTTAATATTTAAAGTTGCCCTTAAGAATAATTATTTACATGTTATTTCGGGATCCGGTTGGTGTTTGACTAACTTGAAAATACGGAAAACGATGATTCTGAGAATAACTTGATTAGAATGCAGCTAAATAATTAACATAAACTAGAAGTTACTGCACCCATTGTTGTTTGTTGTCCTAATGGATGAAATTGCTAGGAAGTGCAAGGAAAGAGTAAGGAAAACCAGAGTGGGAGTAAATAAGTTACAGCAAGTCTTTATGTCAGAGATGATATATGCGGATGACCTTGTGATAGTGGCTAGAACGGAAGGAGATATGCAATTAAATGTAAATATCTGGAATGAAAATTTTAAAGAATTCGGAATGAAGGTGAATAGTGCGAAAACTGAGCTCCTAGTGATAACAAAGGAGTATGTGAATGTAAACATTAGTATGAATAATGAGATTGTAAAGCAAGTAACGGACTTTAAATATTTGGGTTCGAAAATAAGTGCGAGGGGGGATTTAGAGCCGGAAATAGAAAACAGAGTAGCCAGTGCAACAAGATTATACTATGCCTTGAACAGCAGTTTTATTAGGAAGAGAGAAGTGAGCCTCAAAACAAAAATTAGAATATTTAAAACGATATATGAGCCGGTGCTGCTGTATGGTGGGGAAACATGGGTATTAAGTGCGCGAAACAGAAGTAAAATTCAAGCGTGTGAGATGCGGTACTTACGTGCGGTAGTTGGAGTAACTAGGTGTGATCGCATCAGAAATGAACTAATACGCGAACAATGTAATGTCAAACCGACATTAGAAAGACTTGAAGGGATGCGGTTAAGGTGGTTTGGGCACATGGTGAGGATGAAGGACAATAGGAAGGTGAAGAGTGTTTGGAAAATGGGAAATGATGGGAAACGAAATCGAGGAAGACCAACTAAGTCCTGGAACGATGAAATTGGGGGAATATTGGTAAAGAAAAATATGAAATGGAAACAAGCAGAAAGGATGGCTCAGGATCGTAAGGAGTGGAAGCGGCTAGTGATGTCGTTCACCTCGACACCGTAAGGTAGAAGAGGAAGGATTATGTATGTATGTAGAAGTGACTGCAATATCATGACAGAATTTTCTGATGGTTAGCGAGTGGAAGCCATGTGACTAGGTTTTGTTAATTTAGAAAGTTTTACTTTAAGTTTGTTGCGGATATATTTAGTACATACTGTAATACTATTTTTAAACATTGCAATCAATGAAATAAATTAAACCAAATAATATTGCATATGAAACACGTTCCTGATTGAAAATACATTATACGAGTGAGGGAAAATTACTTTCTAGATAAACAAGGGGATTTATTTTAGTTACAGGTACAAATAGATATTTTCTTACCTTTGCTATCTACCAGCGCCACTAATAACTTGCATTGAGAACACACCTTAACTTTTCAAGTTCAATTACACTAAGATCACCACGTTGAAACATAAAACTTTATATTGCGATCGCGGCCAGGACCCCGATTGCAATATGCAGCTGGAATAATATGTAAGCAGCCAAATAGATGCGAAAACAGCGTTGCCGATAAACGGAAGCAATAAAATGCCGTCTAGTTAACGGACGTGACTTCGTGTTGGCCGTTTCTCACGTTAACAAAACGATGCCAGCGCCAGCGGTCTACAGTTGAACTAAAAGACAAATCCGCAGATATAGGGGGGTCATAGTCGCTTCCACAACATTTTTCGTATTTAGGCATTACTTGACCTGCAGTTCTGAAATTCGTAAAAAACAAGCAAATCGTTGTGACTTCCGAAAATGGAAGTCACTTCGTTATATATGAAGCGATAACGTTTAAAGTATATCTACTTTTGAAGTGACTAACTACCTAGTATCAATATATATATATATATATATATATATTAATAAAAAAATATGATACTCTGCTGGCATCAGTTGAATTCTGCTCCAACAAAGTCTCTGAATTTGAGCTAAGTCTATCGACCTTGAATGCGAAGTGTAAGCAAATCGATATTCTTCAGCAGGAAAACTCAAAACTGAAAGATGAGGTGTTCTCACTGAGCAAGAAAATTGATGTAATAGAGCAACAAAGCCGCAACAAAAATGTTGAAATTTTCGGAGTTCCCTCCAAGGAAAATGAAAATGTCATCAGTATTGTTAAAGAGATTGCCGAGTCAGTTGGTTGTTCTGTTGTGGACCAAGATATTGAAAAAGCTCACCGGGTTGCTCGTATGGATCCGAAGAACAAATGGCCAAAATCAATAATAGTTCAGCTTAGTTCCTGCCGCAAAAGAGACGAATTAATCGCAACTGCTAAAGCTAAAAACACCAACGGCAAAGGCCTTACTTTAGCGAGCATGGGGACGAATATCTACATCAACGAGCACCTAACGCTTAAAAATAAAATTCTGTTTAAAGGAGCAAGGGAAATGGCGAAGAAAAAAGGAACTAAATATGTATGGCATAGAAATGGCATGATCTACGCGCGTAAAAATGATACATCTAAAACTGTTTTAATCAATTGTGAGGCAGACTTTGCAAAGATATAAAAAGAAGCAAAATCATTGAAATACGTTGCTTGTTTGTCATCTAATCGGTTACTTTCTTTATGAGTAAGTGCATTTCCGTCTACTATCAAAACACGCGTGGGATAAAAACAAAAACAAGCATTTTGCACAAAAACTCATTTAGCATTGATCATGACATTGTGTGTTTGACAGAAACATGGCTAAATAGCAGCATTCATAGTTCGGAATTGTTTGCAAGTAAATTCAATGTATTTCGTCGAGATAGGGAAAGCAGTGTGTGTACCAAAGGAGAAGGCGGTGGCGCTCTCATTGCCACGCAGGACTATTTAAATGTGATTCCTCAACCTAGCTGGAACAGCGACGCCGAGGACTTGTGGGTTACAATAACCGATCATAAAGCAAACAGGCTTCATGTGTATTGTGTTTATCTTCCACCGCATGATGACGTTGCTCTGGCAGCCTTCACGACTTCTCTGAGTGACAAAATTGCTAATCACCCTAACGATATGTTCTTAGTGGTCGGTGATTTTAATTTCACAAAAGTGAATTGGACCAACCGTGTTAGCACTTACTTCACGCCTTCTAACATAGATAACAGATCAAGAGACTTCTTTGACACAACTGCTTACTCGGACTTGTTTCAATTTAATAACATACCTAATATCAATAATCGGGTGTTGGACTTAGTTTTTTGCAACCACGAATCGATAAATAACTTAAAAAACTGTCATATTCCTCTACTTAAACTGGATAATCAGCATCCAGCAATTGAATTCTTATTAAAAACCAGTATTGATAGCATTTTAAAAGAAAATATACAAAGAAACTACATATTTCGTAAAGCTAAATACTCGGAAATAAATAATGCACTCGCCCATATAAATTGGTCACCCTTAACTACAGCTAGTAGTGTAGAGAAGTCGCTTGATTACTTCTACGATAATATTAATAGTTTAATTGAGAAGCATGTACCTTTCAAAAAATCTGGTAATCGATATCCGTCATGGTACTCATGTTCAACTAAAAAAATTATTGTTGAAAAAAATTCATTTCATAAAAGGTGGAAAATGTATCAAAACACCGCGGATTATCATTACTTTTGCATTTTGCGCTCGAACTCTAAACGTGCTATTGCTCGTGACTACTCAAAATATGTCAAAAACGTTGAATCTAACCTGTCCGATAATCCAAAATCTTTTTGGCATTACACAAGAAGTAAACGTAACAATTTTGGTATTCCAGCCTTAATGACACGAGGAAATGAAACAGGAAGGAACGGCCGAGATATTAGTGAATTATTTTCCAAGCAATTTGGCTCGGTCTTCGTTCCTAGCACTTTGCAACCTTCTTATACCAAATCTCGCTTTGATACATTTGCTACCAATATTTGCACAATTACGCAGGAAGAGGTTTTAGAATGTTTAAATTCTCTTGATGAAAACAAAGGGTCGGGCCCGGATAATCTACCACCGGTTCTACTAAAGAGATGTTCACTTATGTTAGCAGAACCGCTGTCCATATTGTATAATAGATCCTTAAAAGAAGGTATATTTCCAGCTAAGTGGAAAAACGCGTTTATATTACCTATCTTTAAATCGGGTAGTAAAAATCAAGTTGAGAACTATCGACCGATTTCAATTCTGTCTTGTATAGCAAAAATTTTTGAATCTATAGTACACAAATTAATTTTCAACCAAGTTAAAAATAGTATTATTCCTGAACAGCATGGATTTTTTGCTGGGCGATCGGTAGAAACTAATCTAGTTTCATATTCGCATAGATTGGCTGATGCACTAGATAGCAGGATTCAGGTCGACGCAATTTACACTGATTGCAGCAAGGCCTTTGACAAAGTAGATCACTCAATTTTCATTGCAAAATTAGAAAAAATTGGAATTATAGGTGATCTTTTAAAATGGATCATTTCATACATTACAAATAGATATCAAATTGTAAAAATTAAAGGATTCCAGTCGTCAAGGATCTTGCTGACGTCGGGAATTGCGCAGGGTAGTCATTTAGGCCCCTTATTTTTTATTATTTATATTAATGATATCAAAGATTGTTTTAAAAATAGCGAGTTCCTTATGTATGCGGACGACTTGAAATTATATTCTGACATCCGTTGCATCGCCGACTGCCACGCTATCCAACTTAATTTGAACCGCCTGTATAAATACTGCAACGATAATAAATTGTACCTCAATTTTGATAAGTGTTTTCACATCACTTTTACTCGTAAGGCCTCACGAATATCAAAACAATACGTTTTTGGTAAAAATATTATTAAAACAGTCGACAAAATAAAAGACTTAGGGGTCACTTTTGATAGCAAGTTAATCTATGAGGATCATATTAACAACATTTGTGAGAAAGCTTATAAAATGTTAGGATTTCTTATGAGAACTTCTTATGATTTTAAAAATGTAGCATCTGTCAAGGTTCTGTATTTCGCGTACGTAAATAGTAATCTGAATTATTGTAGTGTCATCTGGAATCCACAATACGCTGTCTATAAAAACCGTATCGAATCAATTCAACGCCGATTTATGAAAAATGTAAATTCAAAATTTAAATTAAATATTTCAGAAGACAATTTAAACTCTGGTTTGAATCTTATTACTCTCGAAAAACGCCGAATTTTGACTGATGCACTTTTTCTTTATAAATTGCTTCATAATTCTATTGATAGCTCATATATACTACAATTAATAAATTTAAATGTGCCGCCTGTTAACACCCGCATACACTTGGTTTTTAAAGTCGATTCTGTCAAAACTTTATCCATGCAAAATTCCACTATGCCTCGACTAATGAACTCTTATAACAAGCACTTTCCTAGTATAGATTTATTTTCATTAACAAAACAACAATTTCGAAATAAAATTTATTTACAGTTGCTGACATAAGCCAGTGCCCGTGTCAATGAAATTACACTTTGCTTTTTGTCGATAAATTTATAACATTTTGTTGGTATAAATTAACGTATTTAGTTTATTTAGTTTAGTATAGCACACTAGTATTTGTTTATTGTATTTCCTAAATCAAATGTATTAATTTTTTTTGTAATTTTTTCCATATTTTATGTCACTTTGTGGAACTTTTTTTGGGGCATCTGTCCTGTTTAGTTCCCTAACTTTCAAATAAATAAAAATAAATATAAAAGAACAAAATACATGATGATCATACACATATGCTATTCGCCGTCAAGAATAAAATGTAACATGTAGTTTTAAAGTGCTACGAGCTAAAGGCTAATTTCTACCTGCTTTTACACGTGTACAAAATACAAAGAATACAATATCAACTAGTGACGCTAACCGACAAGCCCCGAAAATCAGTTACACTCACGCCACCATTTTCCTCTGAAGCCGGTTGTATTTATACAATGGACCGCACCTGAAGCTATTTGCTGACTCAGGCGGTCGCACCAATGGAAATCAGTGCTCCAATTTCGCACCCAAACGATGATGCAGCTTCATACAATACTTGAAGTGTGCTATCAGTAACACTGGATTGTGGATTAAACCACATACACTAGAGTTAAATAAACTGACCTATTTTAGTCTTTGACTGCAAGAAAAACCGGATTGGACTCCTTCAATGGCGATACTGTAGTTGCCTGCTGCGATGAATTATAGGAACCTCAGTGTGGCTTCCAAGGCTGCACTACACTCTCGAAGCAAGATGTCAGCCTCAAGAAAACACTCAATGGTGGCGATCTTCTCAAGCAAAACACTCGCTGGTACCACTTGGTTGCGAATCTTTAAGTGCAGGCCGCGATCTTGGCAGACTATCATTCCTTGCGACAGCTTGACCGCTAATAATCCCTTCCGTCCAAACATGCCGCAAATTAGCACTGAACCGCTGCGTCACCATGTCCTTTGATTCTATATTTAGCCACACTCGGCTCCCAAGCCAGCTGGTTTGCACCGCACTATGACAAGCGTGGGAATTTATATTAACATGGCTTTTATATATCTAATGCGTTTTAACCTTTTACCAAATTACAGTTTAGCTTTGTTTTAGCAGGTTAATTATTAAATATCTCAGGTGAATGAATCAGGCCCGTTACAAAGGTAGTAAAGATAAATTAATACAAGAAACTGAACAAAAAAAATTATTGGAATCAATACATATGAGAAGAAAGTAGGAAAAAAATCTTTTATCTACTTTGAGTTCGTACTGAGGCTATTACGATACGCGTTTGCGTATCGTAATAGACACAAAGCGATGCTATAATAAAAATACTAAAAATTTTCATTTTTTTGCTTAAAAAAGTGGCAAAGTAGATAAAATACTGTATGATACCTCGTTTATAAGGCATTTTGTAGCACTTACTCCTTTAGGGCACTCCTCGTTTCGCTCGTCGTACCCTAAATCCGTGCGTGCTACAAAATGCTTCTTATAAAACTCGTATCATAATATACTATTAACGCGCTAGAACAAAGAATGTTTAATCTGATCCCTAAAGGCATAAAAAGTAGTAAGAACCGGCTAGAATTGATAAATAAACTAAATAAATAGAGTAAGCAGACTACACACAAAACATATACCTACATACGCACATGTAATTTGGGGATAGCACAACGGGTCCACATTGAGGCCTGAGTTTGATTGAACTTGGTTCATCCTCCATCTAAAAACCAATAACTATTTGAAAGCTGTAAAAGCAAGAATGCCTAATCCCTAAAGAGACATAGGAAGTTGTAAGAACCAAATAGAATTCAAAAATATACTAAATAAGTGGGTGGTGCTGAGTAGGTACCTACCAACCATTACTTACCACAGTGCTGATAAATACATAGGAACATTCGCCAACATAAATTTCAAAATGTTTGATACCATAGTTATTAAGTTAACTGTTAAGTGCAATGATTTTAGTTCCCCAAGTTGAATTCATATACCAGTTCCGACTTAAACTGTTTCATGACAGAGCTTTAAGAGCTACCTTTCTGTCATGATATGTATTCTCCTACCTCTGTAGGATCTCTGCACCCTTATTTATGTGTAGGTTAAAATTGCTGTTACTTTGGTCTAGGAAAGTGTTGTAAATTGTCCCAGGTTTATACTTATCACATTACCTGGTCCAGTGCCATATATGTATACCTACCCACACTTGTTCCATTTTCAGTTCTTCATTGATCTGTGTACTCAATTTCTGCTTTCAGTTTGGTAAAGACTTCTTCTTCACTTCAATCTGCGTGCTTTGGAATATCTACTTCAATTTTTAGAGTTGAAAGCATATCATTATTTTGTCAAATTTATTGCAAATTTAAGTTTTTACATATACAATTAAATATTTCTGAGTGCCCAGGATAATAATCATACCTTTGTGTTTCCAGACGATATGTCGCTAATCTGGTCTTTGCTTCAACTCGTAAGTGATATGACACTATCAAAACAGTGGAACTTAATATCGAAGAATGTTGACCATTTCTTAGAAGAAACCCAGAGAAAGTTTGAGTATTTATATATTGACAGACTTATTTACATATCTTATTAAAAACAACACATTTACATATCATAGCAACAGACATTGCAAACTATAAAACTTTCAATGGCCAGCTTTAACACTTTCCCTCATTGAATAGATTTATTTTATCAATCCCATCTGTGCACACACTCTCGTAAATACAGGTCCAGGGATGGGTTTGGTCAATATATCTGCTACTTGATTAGCCGAACCAATTTTAATTACTTCTATGCTGCCCTCCATGACCAATTCTCTGACAAAGAAGTGTCGAATTCGAATGTGTTTCGTTCTGCGATGAAACTCGGGATTGTGTGCAAGTCGAACAGCAGCTTCGTTGTCCACTTTAAGTGATGGAACACACTTTAATTTAGTTAGGTCACTAAACAACCTCGTTAGCCATATGAGCTCTCTAGCTGCTTCACTTGCGGCCACTATCTCTGCTTCTGTGGTTGATATTGCAACTGATGCTTGGCGTTGACTTAACCATGATACAGCGCCTCCAGTATAACAGCAAACTACACCTGAAGTAGAGCGCCCTGTCAACTCATCTCCTCCGTGGTCTGCGTCACTGTAGCCTTCAATCGTTTCTGATACATAATTTGATTTGTATTTGATTCCATATGACATTGTCCTTTTCAGATAGCGCATAATACGCTTCACCTTCAACCAATCTGACTTTGTAGGGTTTTCTAGCTTTCTAGATACCACTCCGACGGCATAGGCAATGTCAGGTCGCGTACCAACCATCAAGTATGCTAAGGCACCAACTGCCTCTCTGTATGGAAATTTCTCATTTGAATTTTCTACTTTCCCCGAATCTGTACCATCTCTTTGAATTGGTGTTGCAACTGGATTGCATTCACTCATTCCAAAGCGTTCAAGGACTTTCTTTGTATAAGCTTCTTGTTTGACTATGACTGAACCATCATCTTCTTGACATATCTCCAGTCCTAAATAGTATGTTGCTGGCTTTGTTGTAATTTGTAACTTCTTTTGCAAATCACATAAGAAATCTTCTGCTAAATTTTGATCTGATGCTGCTACCAGTCCATCGTCAACATATAAGGTTATTAGCAATTTCTTATCCCCTATCATTTTTCTATACAAACATGGATCAGCATCGCTCTGTTTAAAGCCAAACTCGATTAATATTTCTGCAAAACAGGCGTTCCAGCATCTTGGTGCCTGTTTTAACCCGTACAAACTTTTATTTAGCCTACATACCCTCGATGTACCATCATTAAAACCTTCCGGTTGATACATGTAGATCTCTTCTTTAAGTTTTCCATGCAGAAATGCTGTCGAGACGTCAAATTGAATCAAAAACAGCTTTTCGCTAGCAGCAACACTCAAAACTGAACGTATTGTTGCCATTCGTGCAACAGGACTAAATGTCTCCTCGTAATCAAACCCCTTTTGTTGTTTGAAGCCTTTAACGACCAATCTCGCCTTGTACCTCTCTATCGAACCATCTGGGTTTGTTTTAATCTTGAAGACCCATTTGCATGGTATCGCCTTTCTTTCTGTAGGTAGCTGTTGAAGCGTCCAGGTGTAGTTTTCTTGTAATGACACCATTTCGTTCTTCATAGCTTCTAACCATTCATCTTTCTGTTCACTCTTCATCACCTCTTTATATGAAGTAGGAACACATGAAAGAATCTCACTGGCAAGGGTTGACATCGCATAATCGTTGAATTTTGCTGGTTGTTGAAGTGTAGATCTATTTCGTAACTGATATGATCTATTAACATCTGCAGATTTAGGTTCATCCTCATTGACCATATTTTCTTTCTGTACGATGTCTTCAACTACTTTATTTTCTCCCTCAAATTCAATCGATTCTACATCGTCATTCTGCAGTTGTAGCTCCTTTGTGTTGTCTCCCTCTAATTTTGTAGGTTCAAAGTTCCCATCATTGTAAATCACCTTGAGCTCTTTGTGTCTTTCTAGAGGTCTTTCTTCGAAGACAACATCCCTTGAGCGTATAAGTCGGTGTCCGTTTTTCTCTTCACACCATATACGATAACCGTCATCATTATCGTAACCTATTAAAATGCCCTTGGCGGCTTTCTTATCTAACTTCGTTCTTCTTTGTTTCGGAACATGAGGATAGCATGTACTTCCTATAATTCGTAAATGCTTAATACTTGGTTTCTTTCCGAACCATAACTCATGCGGAGATTTATTTTCGTGTCTACTAGCACCCGTTCTATTTAAAATATATGTAGCAGTATTAATTAATTCTGCCCATAAACCTTGAGGTAGAACTTCATGTGCGTACATCATAGACCTCGCTGCCTCAACTAACGTTCTGTTTTCTCGCTCACTACAGCCGTTCTGCTCAGGCGTGTAAGGCATTGTAAGACGCTGTCCAATTCCGTGATTCTTCAAATATCTTTAATATCATTATTATCAAACTCTCCGCCATTATCACACAAAATGGTTTTGATAACATGTCCTGCTACTTTAGTTTCAGTAATCATCTGTACCAACTTTTCTTTCACCTCAGACTTCTCCCTCATGAAGTAAACATGTCGATAACTAGAGTAATCATCTTTGAACAATACAAAGTAGCGATATTTTGAAATAGAATACAAGAACGGTCCACAAACGTCTGAATGCAGAAGCTCCCCTGGTTGAGTAGCTCTTTCCCTAGTTCCAAATTTCAATCTTTGCGCTTTCCCATAAACGCAACCTTCACAAATATCTTGATCCAAAGACAACTTCAGTCCCAGCTCTCTTTCTACTACAGCTTTGACGTGTCTTTTATTTTGGTGAGCTAATCTTTCGTGATACAGCTGCATTAGATTTGTTGCCGTCATCGCATAAACTCGAACATCTGGTAAAACGTTTTTGGATTCCAGTTTATATAGTCCTCCATTACGACTACGCTTGCCAACAAGTCTTACTTTACCATCCACTGTCAAACTGCATGTTTGGGCTGTGGAAGTAAAAGTACTTTGCGGTTTCTTATCATGAGCAGCCAATACAGAGAATAGATTCTTTTGTAGACATGGTACGTACCAGACATCAGCCAGATTTATTCTTTCCAGTCTGCCATTGACATTTGATTCAATCTCAACAGTACCTCTTCCTTCGGCTCGAATGCAATTACCATTAGCTGTGGTAACCGTATGATTTTGATCAAAATGTTCAAAGGTCTGGAACAAATCTCTCCGGTTTGTAATGTGGCTCGTCGCTCCATTATCTATGTACCAATTTTCTCTGTCACATTCTGCTGTCATTGCACATGAATGAACTGTCATTAATGTCATATTTGCCCCTTGTTTAGAAGAGAGTGTATTACTATGTTTCGGTGGTCTTCCGTCTCTGATCCACTTTTGGCATTTCTTCACACGGTGGCCCATTTCAAAACAATAATTACACCTTATTTTCTTGTCCTTATACTTTTGACTTTTACTTTGCGTGTTGCTAATTAAAGCCTCTGGATGAGGTTCACCAGTTTTACAAGTAAGAGCCCTCTCGTATGCGCATAGGTGACTAGTTAGGTTCTCCACAGTTCTTTCTTCTTTTGACATCAATAACCAGCTGGACCTAAAGGAAAAATATTGTTCACCCAGAGTATCTAATATTTTACAAATTAAGAGAAGTTCTGGTAACACTTTATTGTCGCCTTCGCCTTTTATGATTTCTTGATTCAACTCGTTCCATATATTTTTCAGTTTTGACATGTGTGTAGCGATGTCATCTGCCGGTTCTCGTTTGTATCCAAAGAACTGCATACATAGATTGTACGCTCTATCTTCGCAAACACCATCATACAGCCTATGTAACTCTAGCCATACCTCACGAGCAGTTGCATAACGCATGACCTTTCGTAACGTATCCTCATTCATGTTGGTTGTCATCATAAGCAACGCGCTACTGTCAGCTTTGATATAGTTTGTAAACTCCAACCTATAAGCCAACACTTCAGCGTCACCTGCACCGTCTGCCAATTCTACAGGTCTCTTTAACTTTCCTTCTACAATATCCATTGCACCTGGTGTGCCTCTCAATAAAATGGATATTTTGTATTTCCATGTAGGCCAATTTGCTTTACCTTCTAGATTGCCAATTTGCAACTTTGCAGTAAAGTTCTCCATTTTCGAAAAATTAGTGCAAGCCCTTAACCTGATATGACACTATCAAAACAGTGGAACTTAATATCGAAGAATGTTGACCATTTCTTAGAAGAAACCCAGAGAAAGTTTGAGTATTTATATATTGACAGACTTATTTACATATCTTATTAAAAACAACACATTTACATATCATAGCAACAGACATTGCAAACTATAAAACTTTCAATGGCCAGCTTTAACAGTAAGTGCACTAATGCGTTTAGTAGGACTTCTAATGCAGCTGTTGATGTTGTTGACATTGCCCCCGTTTTATCAACAGAAGTTATTCTTTGTATTTTTTTTAGGCGGTTTTTATTTTCTATGCTTTTAACTTGTGCCTTCTGCAGGTCCAGAATACCACACAAGATTTATTTTCAATAAGTTCCAGATGGCATTTGAAGGTCATTTGGTATCCAAAATCTTATCCAAGTACTTTACCTTTTCTACAGATTGAAGTCTCTTACCATATAGTATCAGATTCCTATAATTCTCTTTCCTGTTTTTTTTTGTTTTATCGATAGTCCCTTGGCTTCACATCATTCTTCTGCAGTATGGAAAGCCAACTGATGTCATCGGCATAGCCCTATGTGTATAGACTCTTCTTCACTTCCCATAAGTGTCCATCCACCATGAGGCTCCACAACAGAAGTGATTAAGTTCCTCCCTGTGAACATCCTCTGGTGACCCACACATTCACGGTTGCCTCATAAAGATGAGTTGTAATTCCGTTTTAGGCATATTTATTATCCATCTGCTAAAAATAGTGTCAGTTCTCCTATCGCTCAGAGCTACAGATTCAAACAAGGCGTAGTCAAAGTCATCTTTGCTCTCCAAAAGGGCTCTGAGTTCGAAGTCATTAAACTATAGGGTTTTTTCTTCTTTGCTGACTATTAGTGAATAACTAATAAGCATTTTGGTATTAATATAGAGCACAATTTTCCAGTGTCTCGTTCCTTAATGTGCTGCCGACCAATAAATTTTTCTAGCATCTTCCAGCAATCTGGTATGTGGCCTAGGGCCAACCTTGTCTTTGACATCGCCTATAGAGGGGTAGATAGTTTATTGAGTAGTCTCTCACTAGGGCTGGTTCAATGGATTAAAGCTCTTAACTTGCTAAGTTTAGATAAAAAGAGTGTGTCTAAAATTTACTAATATTATTTACTTAATACTGTAACGACCTTGGGATCAGGCCATTACGGACATATGACTCGCCGTCTCGATCATTCGAGAGCGGCCTGGGGCGGGGGCAGTGTCACGACCTTGAGCCGGTTTACGTGCGGACGGGTGAGGCACACCCTTCGAGAAACGACCTTGGTGACTCATGCGCGTGAACACGTCAGCGTTGCTGGAAGGATCGAGGGTGTCTCGACATTTCCGGGATGACTTACCCGGCGCATATATAAATACGCGAAAAGGAAATAAGGGACAGTCGAAGTCGAAGTGGAAGTCCGAGTGTCGACTCCAGCTTGGAAGAAGCTGCCATATAAATAAACCCGTGTGTACATAAATCTAGCGAGATAAATAACGCATGTATAACAAATAAATATAGCCATATAAATCATTAATGTTGAAATCGCGTGTAAATAAATAAAGTATATCTGTTGTTAGAAATAGTCCTGTTAGTTTATAAATAATGTGTGTTCCGCTTTAATAGTTCTTGTGTTGTGTAAATAGATTAAGATAAATCGTTGTAAATAAATGCTTAAACAAGAAGCTGCGTATAATTTTTAATAGCCCGAGAACGTAAAACGTAACAGTACCATAAAATGAAACTTCCAATTATTAATTGAATGGGTATTGACGGCTGATAATGATTAGGTTTTAAATAATTATCCTAAATTATTTGCTTTCAAAATGGTTCTTGTTCTTGTTCAATATTAAAAAAAAATGTTATATGACATACGGCAGGTATTCGCATTGCTAGTTCACTTGTCTTCTCGCCCTACCGGGTTGACCTTGATATATTAGCTCGGCCATAAATGCTTAGCTACCAGCCTGATGTTGTAAATAGCTATTATCTTCATTGATCTTGTTATAGACTATTAACCAATTAATTTTAGTATCGTTAAGAGCTTATATTACCGCACTCGTTTTATATAAAAAAATATATTGAATCAGAATTTATTGATGAAGATAAAATATTGAACAATACACTTTTGCTTATGGTACTGAATGAGAGTCGTTTGATTGCCGCAAAACTCGGCTCTCTGCTCCGTTTTGGCAATCAAACTCGTATCGTTAAGATGCTCATAATCAAACTTGTATCATTAATATCTATTATATGAAGATGAAAACAATCATCAGGTAGGTGGCAGCGATTTCTTAATAGATTATGCTTATAAGGTTTTGATCTTAAGAGTAGTTGACCATGTTTTGTTCCACTCTATACATTATGCCATTCGAGTAGTAAGTATGTACCAACTTTGGACTACAATACTTTGATGAAGCTTGAAAGTAATGAAAATAATTCTTTGTTGCAGACTTTTATGGGCCATCCTGTATGATATGTTGAACATTAGCCCCCAATTAATCCAGTAAAATTAGATTTTTTTCTTTAGAAAAAATAAAGATTTTTTTCTTGATATTTATATCCCACATGGCATTAGGAATGAATACCAAAAAAAGCTCCCTACCCAAGCAGTGATGCACATACCCCTAGTCTCAAAAGACACCTCCGAGATGAGCAGTGGTGCTGTTTTTTGGCCAATAATTACAAGAGGGTGCATCGGAGAAGGAAACTGAATAGGAATGAAAATAGTGGAAAATAAATTTTCAATAAGAAAGGTGGATGCACTTGTTGCAGGGGCCATAGGAGTAGGGGGTGAGTTTGATCATACGGCACGAAATGTGCTCCCGCATAAAAATAGATTTGTAAAGCACCTTTCCTTTCAGGAATGATAAATTTTGATTATATCAATTTGGAAAGTGGTGTTTAATTTTTTAAATATGAGAATGAACGTAAAATAACGATGGCATTCTGGAATTTGAAGGGTAAATATGAAGAAGGAGCACTAAAACTTACTAATCAACGAAGTAGGGGAAGAAGCTGTGTAGCACATTGGGAAAGCGCTAGGCTTGCATTAAGAAAGTATTCGGTTCGAATGCCGCGGAGGCTGGAATTTTTTCGCAGCTTTGGCAATTGCAATCGAGCTCGGTGAGACCATTCACAGTTGGACACCAAATTAACTGCGCTCTACCACAGACCTAAGAGATGGAATAACAAGGTTAACACATCACGAAGACACACAACGGTTGCTGTGTAAGCACAAAATGCGTCTCCAACTCTGTAACCCGAATCCGGGGTAAGTTGAGCATTGTACCACTAGATGCAAGCTTATAAAGTACCAGCCTCTACACCGCAAGGTAAATGAGATTACAGATAATACATACATACATACAAAGTAGGAAGATGGAGTATAGACGCTATAGTATTGCAAGAGACGTACCAAAACAAGAAGCAGATCAGAGACATGGATGGATACATATTCTTTAATAGTGAGGGGAAAATGAGAACATACGAGGTAGGTTTCTTAGTAAATAAAAGATGAGAAATTTAGTTAAGGGGGTTCTCGACCTTAGGTCTGGAAAACTAAAAGATAGGGTTGCCATACGTCCAGATTTTTTGGGAATGTACCGATTTGGAGCTAGTTGTCCCACAACGAAATGCTGTCCCGAAATGTCCCGATTTTCCAAGAAAATGTTACGCTTTACCGATTTCGCTTTTTTTAAATAGGCGATTAATTATGGGTTTATGCAAGTAACACCTTGATCTACATTTAAGGTAAGTAAAAGTTCCACGAAATATGATTGATACTACAAGAATCCAAATGAAAATAGTGCTGCTGTAGCAGAAACAAATGCAAATGTGAACTGATGGTAGATTTAGTGCTTAATATATTAATAACCACATATTGTGAAATTTACGTTTCTATTAGAGCTTCGTATTAGTGGTCCTGTTAATAGTTATCTAACAAACAAGCGTGTTAATGAGAGCGATTAATAATCGATACATTTTAATGTGTGAGTGCTAGCAAACTCGATAATTCTCGAGATTATTAATCACCGCTTAATAAAAATCGCTCCCCGATCGATCCAAACTGCTCTGTCGGCTTGCCACTAAGTCACCGCTTGCCAGTCTGACTCATATTATTTAAAAAACATGCAAGGCGATTATTTGCTGAGCGGTTTCAGAAACGCGTCGCTACCGCCAGTCTAATAGGCTCTTAACACACGAGTTAGTTACAATAGTTTTTCGTTGATCATATCTTATTAAATTGGGGAAAATCAAATTTTATTGCATGACAAAAATTTGACACTTAAAGTTTTGACATTCATGGTATCTATTAATAGAAAACTATTCATTAATAGAAGTCATTAATAAACTATTTTCTAGACATTAATAAAACGCATAAATAAACGATGAACAGTAATAGCTATTTAACCAACAAGTGTGTTAATGAAGGCGATTAATAATCGAAACTGTAAAGCACGAACGAGCGATAGCGAGTAAGTGCCTTTAATAGTTGAGATTATTAATCGCCCATTAACAAAGGAGTTGTGTACAAAATTTTTTTCGTTTCCCACAAAATCTTTTTTGTGGCCAAAATTTGATTAATACAACTAACCTCCATGCAAAATATCATCAAAATGTCAAAATCACAAAAACAGTTAATTAATGAAAAAGAGTTAATTAATATTGAAATTAACAAGTGGTCAACGAAAATTGCATTTTATTATTATTTATTTATTATTATTATTTGGGAATAATAAATAGTTTAATAGATTTCTTTAGTATTTAGTTTCGAGTATTGGTAAAATTAACTACGAAGAAATTAAAAAAAAAAGTTTACAAAATTAAAGTAATGAATTACCTTTGCCTTTGTTGAGTAATAACACAACGACCAATAAACTTACAACTGTTGTTGTACAACACATTTTCGAACAGGACTGTACCTTCTTGTAGTTAATGGTCAAAAACCCGTGTAACTACTCATCTCAGCGGCGTTTTTTGAGACTAGGGGTATGTGCATCACCATTTGGGTAGGGAACTTCTTTGGTAGTCATTGCTAATACTATTTAAAAAAAAATATTTACTACAATCTGTCTTAAGGCGACAATCGGTAGTTGGTTTAACATACATAATAACAAATAAATGGAGATTGTGAAGGATATGTAACCAATGATATCACTCCTATATTAACTTAATCTAGTTTTGCATAATAATTTAAGCCTTATATCACTGTTGCTCAAATCTGTATGTTGGGTCGAGTGGTTTAAACCTTTTTAATAGCTAGTATATTGGGATGAGCACGGATACGGTCACTATAACATGCACTAAATTTCCTTGTTGATGGTAGGAATTGCGAGGTTGCGTACTATTGTTTCATTTGGGACGTACCGTGGTGTGTTTACTATGGCTCTGAATACCTTTGCTTGGAAGCGTCTGATGATTTCAATGTTGGATGTACTGGCTGTATCCCATAGCTGTACGCCATAGGACCATATGGGTTTTGGAATAGTTTTATAAAGGAGTATTTTGTTTTCAAGACAAAGCTGTGATCTACGCCCCATCAGCCAGTACATTTTAATGCCATTAGGGATATGAATATCAGAAAAAAAGTTTTTTTGGAAATCGGCCTGTTTTGAGCTTATTTTACTGGACTAAATAAGACATTTTTGGTCAAAAAATTAGATCTATTTAGAGAAGTGACATTATGGAGCAAGGAACGATAATCATGTTTTATTAATTAAGACATAGATTTTGTGATAATTTGCCCCCATAGTATTTGCATATTCATTTTCATATTACCGTTCAATTAATAACATAGCACAATTGTAAAAAAGATATTTAGTTGTCGTTATTGCCTAACCAAATCTAAACTACCTATTTCTGTTTCTTATGAATCTTTGACCTTTGTTCAACAAAATCTATAAGAATCCGGAATTTTAGTGCAAAAATATTTAGGCAAAGTAAGAAGACCACTAGATTGAATGGTGAAGAAGGAAACCTAATTAAAATGGAAAGAAAGGAAATGCTAGCGCTGTGAACATTGATGGAAAGTATCAACATGGTTGTTAAACATATTAAATCAGAAAATAATGGAATAAAGAAGGACTTTAAAAACAACGTCGTAAAAATTGAAACCAAACTGGAACAATAGTTAAAGGAATTAAATTGATTGAAGGAAGAAGTGCAGGAAATAAAATATTGGTAGAGAGACGAAGATGAAAATACAATCTATAACTTGTGAGTTAAACGCTCCAAAAAGAGAGAAAAGCAAAAACAGCTCGTTCATCACGGTGCTAAAGGTGGATAAAAAAATAAAAAGGTTTTAAAAGAACAAACAAAGAATTTTCTCAAACAAAATCTGAAGTTGGGCATGAAAACAAAATGTGTTCACAAAATCGCAGAAACAAAGTGTATAACTGTAAAATGGAAAGCTGGTCCGAAAGAGTAGAAATACTGAAAACAAATCCAAGTTAAAGGGGAATAACAAATACAAAAATATGTATACTTAGATGCTTGACTTATTGTGAAAGGAAATTACAAGCCAAAATATGTAAATAAGCTGAAGAAAGAAGGAGAAAAGTGAAAGTTAAGTATCAAAAATTGATAATAAATCGCAAAAAATTCTGCAAACTTACAAATCTGGCTTGCAAATTAATATGACAAACCAGCACAAAACAATAAACTAGGTACTACATAAACATGGAAATGAAAATAGAAATAAAAAACAAAATAAAGACTATGCAACACTAGAATTCCTGTATAATAATGTTTAAATATTATACAGTGATCATCAAATGACATTTTTTTTATTTCGAGGTTTTTGGAAAGTCAAACCCTGGCAATCAGAGGTTGTAAAAAAAAGATTTATAAATGGGGTAAAAAAAAGTTGTTACCTGACTTCCGTTATCTGTCAACATTTACATGTTTTTAAATAATTGTGAAAAATGCATTTGCTAGCCAAGATAGAGACAAATTCTAGCAAAAAAGTTGTTTAAAATGTGATGTTCCATCTAAATAAAAATATTTGGTTCAGATTTTGAAAAAAATCCTACATTTTTAGAACATGTGAATTGAATAAAGAAACATCTCATATAGACAACTGTAAAAGACCATTTACAGGATTTTTGTAAACTTAATTCATTAACTGGAGTAGAATAAAGTGTTTAGAAGCCATTTAACACGTTGACTGCCGAGGCTATTTTTGCAGTTGGGTCCCCGGCGCCACGGTATTATTTTAACTGTAGTGGGCAAATACAATGTAAACTTGGCATATAATTATGGATCTTTTAATTTTTTAAAAATTTTTTGAGTTTTTGTCGCGAGTGCCGAAACATACACGTGGCGCACAAGGTACACATTCCACTGCAACGCCACGTGTATTAACCGCAATACACAGTTTTGCAGGTTCCAACTTGTCGTTTACAGCAGATATTCTGAATCATTTCGCCAGTTGAATTTGATATTTGTTACTGTGAGGGTGTGTAGTTGTTTTTAGAACATCGGCTAATTCTAATAATGTGAAAAATGTGTTCATATTAAAAAGAGCAAGAAAGACTTCGGTTACTTAGGCCCTGAACACACGGGATTCCGTTTCCCAGATTCGGAATGCGGGATACAGAATCTGAGTCTGTTCAGACACGGCGACTGAATCTCAGACGCGGGCCTTCAGTCACTTGCAGTGCCGTGCTGTTATGGACCTAGCATTGCTGTTCTTTGTTTTTGTCGAATTAGTCTAGAAGTGCTGTATTTAAAGTCAGGGATTGGGCTCTACAAAGCTAATAAACTTTTCATTGTCAAATAATGTACGCTCTATGATCGTTGTATAGTAAGGAACGCCTTGCTTATTCGATTTAAATAGAAGTTGCAGAAAATCTGCTACGCCTATGATATGATATCATATGTTCTGGCTGGCAAAAGTAGGCGAGTCCAGGCCCTGGTACACGTGGACTCATATCCTCTATATGCTCCAATGGTAAATCGGTATCCGAGATACAGAATGTGTCGCCGGCGGCCGATTTTCCTTATCTCTCCATTTCGGCCGCCGGCTACAAATTCTGTATCTCGGATACCGATTTACCATTGGAGCATATAGAGGATATGAGTCCACGTGTACCACGGCCTGGACTCGCCTACTTTTGCCAGCCAGAACATATGATATCATATCATAGGCGTAGCAGATTTTCTGCAACTTCTATTTAAATCGAAGAAGCAAGGCGTTCCTTACTATACAACAATCATAATAATAATGGTGAGGCACTAACACCCCATGAAGGAGCTTGGCCTGCAAGGCGGAAGGTTAGAGCTTCCGTATCCTCGCTCTCACACCCGGCTGTCGCGTGTCAAATTCATGACACGTGGTGATGTGGTGAGCATCACGCATTAGACAACCGCATTATTGCCCATTATTCCTTCGAACTCAGGTCCCCAATTATTTAAAGTGACTAGCTTTTGTTTTAACCCACTGTATAATCACTACCAATTTTTCTCTTGAATAATTCTTTAATTTAGAAGCTATTCATTCTCTTAAAAAATTTTAGTTGGGTAAACGGTTTAGCCACAAAAAAATATTTTCTAAATCCCTACAAGCCTAGTGTTAAGTTAAAATTACTGATTCAGGCTTGTAGGGACCTAGAAAATATTTTTTGTGGCTAAACCGTTTAACCACCTAAAATTTTTTAAAAGAGGAAATAGCTTATAAATCAAAGTAGCTATCCACAAAAAAACATTGGTAGTGATTATACAGGGGGTTGAAAAAATATGGATGGATAATTAATTGTGATAAAGTTTTTAAACACCCTATAATTTTCGAAATTAGGATTTATTCCAAAAAAAGCTTAAGTTTACTGGTAAAAACGCATGGCCAAAAAATGAATAAAATCCATCAAAGATTTTTCAACTTATTTGAAAAAATTAAAAAAAGCTAATCTTCTTTAAAGCCCTCTAGCGGCTAAACTAAGCAACTTTGTATATAGGTAAGTTGAGTTAAATCATCATATTTTGGGCCAAGGATTCCCCCTAGAAATTTTTCCGTCGACTTCCCAAACACCCTGTATATCTACTTTGGCTATTTTTCTATTTTTCTTTAGAAATATTTGCTTTTTTTTGTTATAAATTCTATAATTCACTTTACCCACGAAATGTATTATTTTTATTTAAAAATATCTGTTTTTTGTTTTTCCAATCATAGAGCGTATATTATTTGACAATGAAAAGTTTATTAGCTTTGTAGAGCCCAATCCCTGACTTTAAATACAGCACTTCTAGACTAATTCGACAGAAACAAAGAACAGCAATGCTAGGTCCATACAGCACGGCACTGCAAGTGACTGAAGGCCCGCGTCTGAGATTCAGTCGCCGTGTCTGAACAGACTCAGATTCTGTATCCCGCATACCGAATCTGGGAAACGGAATCCCGTGTGTTCAGGGCCTTATGGACGAGGTTTTAGACATGAGTGATGACAATCCATTTTAAAGTGATTCTGATGATGATCCGGATTACGATGAAAATGATTCTGCTCATGAAAGTGGAAGTGATGATAGCGCCGGGCCTTCTCAAAGCAAAATTCGCAAAGTATGTGGAGGTAAGCATAAAAATTATCGGTAATTATGTTCTCAGATAAACAATATCACTTTAGAATGCACTGTTCCACCAGTACAACAATCAGAAAGTGAAGGTGAAGAATCTGATAAACTGGAAGCTCCTGATGATGAAACTACCTCAAATTGGGGAATAGTTGTAGGTCATTTACAAAATTTTAATTTTCAAGAACAAGTTGGTATTACTCAAGATGTGATTGATCTCAAAAATGAAAGCGAACTAGCATATTATAAACTATTTGTTGATGAAGACATAATACATACCATCGTCGAGCAAAGTAATATTTATGCAGAGCAAATGAGAATAAATGGCATATGTGACGAAACTCTTGGACCCAGCTCACGTCTCAATAAATGACTACCAAACATACCAACGAAATAGTTGAAATACCAGGAAGAGAGGGGCCTAGAAAGAAACCAAAAGATATAACAGAATATAATGCTGCTTAAGCTTTTATCGATTTATCAGACCAGATGTCATCATACTCAACATCTCTGAGAAGGAGTCTGAAATGGTTTAGGAAAGTTGCCATAGAGCTAATATTGGGTGCAAGCGTTGTAAATGCCCACTTTTTGTATAACAAGCTCTTGAAAACAGGAGAAAGGGAATCCGAACTGGAACCTGAAGTGCAAAACGATAAACATGCATACGTTCAAGCTGGGAGAAAAGGAAGGTGTAGCATTTGCTACAAGAAAAATAAAGACGCCCACGGGCGTAACTACGCAATAAAGAAGACAACGCAAGTTAGTTCACATTGTGGGGCTTGTGATGGAAAGCCTCTACTATGTTTAGTTTGTTTCTTTGATACTCATAAAGTATCCGCAAAGTAGTGTTACTTATAATTTAGAATTGTTGTGTATTTCCTGGAAACTTGACTTGATTATAAAATATGTTTCACTAAAATTTTATTTTTAAAATAATATAAAGTTTACTTTATTTTTATTTTTTTTATTTTAATCAAGGTGCATCCACCTACTGGGTGCTAATAACCTAACCTAATAATATAAAGTTGCACCTATATTTCTATTTTATTTATATTCCATATTATATAGTCTTAGTTACACTTGTTTGTAAAAATACAATGTTTTTGTCAATAAAATTAAGTTTTTTATTTGTATATTTATTGAGTTTTCGAAATTTTTGGCTAAGTGGATACATGTTGAATTCCACGCCACACGAACCAATATAGCATATAAAATGCATGCAAAGTGTGCTCCAGTCACATACACGAAGCCTAATACTACAGAAGCCGTGTGTATTCTAAATCACACACGTGGCGCACTGGACCCACATAGGTGTGTATTAAAATGAATACACATGGCAGTGAACGTGTTAAACAGATGTTAATTATAACTGAAAAAATGTCACCTAGAAAGAGCATTAAAAACGTAATGTTTGAAAAAATATTATCTTTCGGTAAATAATAAAAAATCTAAAGAAATAATTAATAAATTTAAAGTTGTTGCAGAAGTTAAAGAAAAAAGTTGTTTTGTGGAATTGAGATTCTACAATTAGCTAAAACTAACACACTATAAAAAAATCTCATTAAAATATTGCTTAATTTAAAAAAAAACAGTTTTTGGAGTTTGACATTTTCGAAAAACGCAATTTTCTAAGTAAAATTTAGGCGGTATATCTGATAGGAGATAAATAGGTTTTCAGATAAGCACAAATAAGTATTGCCCTAGTTTTTTTGAAAAATTAAAAACTGAAAAATTCTCCCGTATGATTCCGATTTTTTGGCGGTCACTGCATAAGGACTCTCTGCAAAGCTAGCAAAGGAAAGGAGTAAGACAGAAATAATTATAACTGACCATAATAAAAGGAATTTTAAATTTACATCAACACTTTTTTCAGTTTCTTATGTATTTTCAGTGTGAACTACCTTGTAGACATGTGTTGCTTTATTTCATTTTTATTCACGCATTTGAGCGGCCTGTAAGGGCACTAAGCTATTATTTAAAAAAGACTAATATTGTCATATTTTCACATAATATAGACATTAAAAGATTTAGAAATTGTGCGGAGGTTTGAAATAATGTATAACAGTAGTTGCGGCAATGGCGACAAAACAATGTGCAGGGATTTTCTAGTTTCTAAACGTAGTTGGCGGTGCGCGCAGAGGATTGTTGGTAACTAAATCCAAAATGGCTGCTTCTTCTCCAGCAGTATGAATGATCGCAATTTAAAAATGTTTGCTGTTGATTTGGACAGCCCACGATTGTAGCGTACAAAATAAAGACTCCGTAGTTCAGTAAAGGTCGTTCGTAATCTAGTGGTGTGTAAATGTGTGTATTTACCTGAAAAACTAGGTGCAATGTAGAATATTAAGTATAGCATATTCCAAAAGATAAGAACTCGATCATGTTTTCCGGCAGAAGAGCAATCAGTTCAAACAGTGTGGTTTGCTGAAAAACGTGAGGAGATTCGTCTCGCAAAACGTAAGTTGGGTACGAACAGAATTTACTATACACTCCCTAAAAATAAAGGACGTCATCGCACAGTACGATTCATGGCGTAGTTATTTCGAAATATTGAAATTTCTCTATTGCATAAATCACATAGAAAGCGAAATTTTGCAACGCATTTCGATAGATTCAGTTGGTGCCGGAATTCTTTTGCCTAGCGGACCGCAATGTCGAGATTTCAGCGTAGGCTCACATTTGAACAATCTGATGATTTCGTCCGGTTGATAACAGCTGTGTAAACTTGGTAGTTTTGATACCCTTATCTAACAATTAATGCCGTCAAATTAGTGTGACCCGTTCTATTTTCCAGTTAGGGCCCAATGTAGAACAAGTTCTACTTCGGTTCATAATCCTCATTGTCGGTCTCGTGCTGGTAACAGCATGTTATGTCACATTTTGTTTACTAAAAATTCAGTCGGGTTTATGACATCACTGTAGCGCTTTTTTAAACAGCAGATAAATGAAACATAATCATTTGTACTAACAATCATTTTCTATACGAAAATAATTTAATAAGGAACGGGTATGCACTGGTTGTTTTTGCACCGAATCGTCAAATTCCTAATTTGTACCTGGGTGTTGATCGAGATAATTATCTATGTATTAAATTTGTTAGTACATATAATGGAGAAACCTGTGTTTGGAAAATCGTTGTCAAGTATTCTGTTTACTAACATTCTATAAATAACCATAAATACTGTGCGGAACTAGTTTTGGAAAATTTAAATAAGACTGTATGAAAAAGTGGCTAGACTGAAACAAGTAATGATTTTCAATTTGAATATTATTAACGCTTGTGACAAGGAAAACCTGTTTATATCCATTTTAAATAATGATATAAATTATGGTAAATCCTCTAGCCTGCTAAATTTAGAATTTTTACTAATAGCTGTGTATTTACATTTCTTATCTTAATTTAAAGTACTTCAAGATAATTATTATTGCAGTTGCTGAATTTTTCTCTAAATAGGAATATATTATTTCACTTTTGTGATATCCATAGAAGTTTAGATAGATATACTGCTGTAATTATTTTTATTAATTCTGATATGTGGTGGAGTGTGAGGAAAATATAAAAATTAAACGTATCGAAATTTATTTTTGTTTAAAATTCCTCCATGTAGCATGTATACTGCAGAAATAAGTCTTGTAAATAAAATTGTTTAAGCACTTCTTTGTGAGATTAATATATTTGTTTACAATAATAAATTAAACTTTTTCTATAAGTAATAATTTGTGTAGGGTTCTAGAACAACGGAAGATAGTATCACGTTTTTCGTAGGTAGCACAATAAATAATATACGATGTTTGTATATATTGTTATTCCCACAAAGAAAGAAAACAAATATACATAACACAAGCTCATGTCTGTTGGTTTGTTTAATAATATGACGTCTACATGTTGGCCTTATCTTTGAATTAGGTAAAACGTTAATGTAGGTTATAGGTGTGATTATGCTGAAACTTGGTTGAGTGTATAACATTGAATATTGGGAAACACTGTATGTAATAGTATTAAGCAGGTTGTGGTTCGAAATATTGTTGAATGAAAATAATAAGAAAATAAGTAACAAATATTTTTATGTTTTACTAACTAGTGACAGTGGTTACTTTGAAGGAAAGTTACAGATTAAATTGCAATTTATAGTCTATAGTGCTAGTGCACAGAATAATGTAACGGCAGGCAGTAAGAGTTCAGTAATTGCAGCCTATGGTTTAATTTTTAAAAAACCTGCAACGCACTTGAGGAGATTCATTCTCTTGTAAAAGATTCTGGGAAGTTCTACATATAACTCGATGAATTGCTATCTGCTTACTTTTTGTACTGAAACAGTCATGTGTTAAATTAATATTTCATATATTTAAACTGTATTAAATAAGGGAAACATATTCATAACGATTGTTACTAGTTCACTTTGCTAAATTACTTTATCGTTAAGTATATTACAGCTTTTATTATATTTCTTTCATAGCAATTGTACATTAATCACCTGCACAGTCATTGATAGCTTTTATCATACTGACTTTGATATTTTTAGGTAGAATAAAAATCCCGCCAAGATATGAAACTAATTATAAACTAACTACTTTGAATCATTCCGTTTTACGCAATATAATGTATATTTTGTTCTATTTTAAAAAAGTTGTTAGCTGGTTTTTGTAAACCTTGACCACTTGAAAAGAAGATTTTTCAAATACTTTAACTGCAGGTGATATAACAAGTATCATTGTAATTTTTTATTAAAGATCACATTGTCGCCACGTGAAACTTGCACTAATTCAAAATGTGTTGCTATAGTACACTGAATTTGAACATGTTTTGAAGTCGATTTTATTGATTATATTGTACAATAAACATTTTGTTTTTAGAAAATACTAAAACGTAAAATTTTCAGTTTTTCAGTTTTTAAGTAAAAATAATACGCGCACTTCATGCTATGCATTGGCAGACCATCTTATTGTAATGTTGCAGTCAAATAATTAAATTTTGAGTTGTCTTGAGGCATGCTGGCTAACCAGAAAAATGTAAAGAATGAGAAATGAACAAATCAGCCTATTTGAAGCTGAGGTAGATAGACAAGGAAAACCAGTTATGTTTTAAATGTATAGGTAAATTTGCCGCTGGTTGATTGAAAATATGATGATTATTGAGAAATATTTAATTTAATTGGGATCAATGGAGATCAGTATTCTAAATACGTATTATTCTTGAAAAAAGAGAAAACGTTGAAAGAAGTTTAGTGTTTTTGTTTGAACCATTTTTTTTAAGGACCCAATAAGGAATTTGAACGTGAATGATTTGAATAGATTTTAATCCTTATTATGTAATATGAATTAAATACAATTTGCTGTGAATAATTTACTATGAAGTAGTAATAAATGGTTTTAATAAAAAATCTAAAATGCAAATGATTACTAGAATACTATTGAACATTTTTAGAATCTCACAAGCATCCTTGGTTGAGTATTTTTAAAGAAAGGGTAGCAACAAATTATTGTAACGTTAAACATTCACAAGTGTGAAATAGTGATTTGTAGTGTTTATGTATAATATTGAGGTATTGGTTTTAAATATATTAAGGTTGGTAAAAAAGAGAAAAATAAATTCAATAATATGCTGTTGATCATGGTTCAATTCTTTTATTGCTGAAATTGTAATAATCTCAAATGTAACGAACAAAAGCTATCAATATTTAATGTAGTTTTCGAAAGATTTTGAGATGCTAATATTAAAATTACTAAAAAGTAGAACAAGTTCTCCATGCTCATACACTCCATTAAGTATTATAAACGGCAGAGACCACAGCTCAGTGAACTAAAACGTTAAGGTACTGACAAATTTAAATCGCTGGAAAACATGGTATTATGATGCCATAGATTTGAAGGTATCTGTAAGACACTTTCATGGTTCGTAGTGCTGTATGTTTTCTTCATTTATCATACTTCAACACTATTTGTGATGGGGAGAGAACGAAAGTGTATAGCCTGTGGGAGTTCTTCAAATATGTCAAAATTAGAAAAACTAAAAGAAAATTATGGAGTTTAAAATGTGATTTCAACAATTTGGCAGCTGTATTTATATACAACTTTTTTATTGCATCATCCGTTATTGCAAAAATTGGTCAGATAGCACGTAAAATATGTTGTAATCATACTGCTCACCTATTAGAAGATGGACCTCTGCGGGATCATAATTTTTCTTAATGGAATTATAGTAGCTGGGCAAATTTTAATAGGTATCATGGTACACAATAACTACAGTTACAGAGATCTGATTATCATCGTTCTTAACTTTTACTAAATCACAAAATATCTATCCATTGACATAAATAGGTACCTACGCATTTTGGGAACGTCATAGTCATAATAAATAAAAGAGGCGATTATAATACTTCAAAACTCAAGTATTTTTCGAAAGGCTGATGATATCTGAAAATTTATCATAAAATGTCGATATATGTAGGACAAACATGCCGATACGTAGTAAGATTTTTACAAATTCATAATTAAGTGGATATCTAATTGTCTTAACTGCTTTATCAACTCACTTCTGCTTCTTTAATTTATCAGTAACTATTGGGTTTGTTTATATTATGTAAATATTGTATTGTGTCGAATATCTCAGCTGTAGTTTGAATGTTTCCATTTGTTTGTTAGATATTTTTGTCTGTACTCTGGTATTGATTGTAATGTAAATTTATGGAAGGTCAAATTTAGAATGACAGTAAAAGCAGTAATTTTGCAATGCTGTTTCCCAGGTGCAAGAGCTACTTAACGGAAAAGTTGATAACTCAGGTTTGATTACCGTTTATTTTTAACTGTTATCAATCATTCACGACAGACAGGAATGATAGACTTGAAACTGGTTTGAACAAAATGCTGTTCCCAAATACGTTTCCAATAAAACTGGTATTTTGTAGTATTACTGAGTCGACAAAATGAGTGTAATTAGTAACTATTGACTTTTGCCTTGTCTTATCAATACTTCTGTGAGAATAGATTGTGTTTGATTGTGTGTTCAGTCGTATTGGTATTTCAGTAACAGTAAACATCATGAATAGCGATTTTAAGAGATACAGGGTTTTGCTTTCATCTGAAGCATTTTTGTATGAATTCAATAACCTGCTCTTTAAAAATAAGGTAGGGTTTTTACTTTTTAGCGTACCTAATCCTTAATCTGTGTTAGCTTGTGTTAACTTTCTGTTAATTTTGATTAATATGAAGTTAATAAAGATAAGGTGTTTTGCTTAGTGTATGTGGTGTTCATATTTTCTGATATTAATAGAAAAAATTGGAAAGGAAAAATCTGTTGTTTTTTCTTAATTTTTTATATTACTTATATTTTGATACATTTATTACAGTCTTATCATAAATATAACAGCATTCGATTTAATCAAGTAGCAAATGTGGCTGTGAACATTATCGATTTGTATCGAGAGAATATTTTAATAGTTATTTAACAAGTGTGTTAATGAGGGCGATTAATAATCGAGACATTTTAAGATTATTTTCCATTGATCGTATCTTATTTACCTATACTAATAATAGTTTCACTACTAGAAAATTTTCTATTAAGAGGGGTCATTAATAGACGATTTTCTAAAACCGTTTATTAATAAGAAATCATACATTAATAAAACTTATAAACGATCGTATAGAAATGTGAAATATAAAATGTTTATATAAAAGATACATTAAATGCCCCAATATAGTTTCGTTTTGAAACACAATAAGCAGCTCCAGTTAATGTTCAATCAAGTGGTGTTACTTTCCAAAATTTCAGTAATTGTATTTTTTATAGGTATTTATACCGATTAAAATAGTATATTATTATATGAGCGATTATGACAGCCATTATTCACAATCGGCTTGTGGCGCAACTCATATGAGTGAATAATGGTCATAATCGCGAATGCAATACGATATTTTATCTACTCCTATGCAATAGGAGTTTTGTATTCATATTTCCGAATTATGACATTTGTGATAGCTGTTAACTTCAAAAGTCATTTAATAATAAGAATGAATTTTGTGATTGGCTACAATCTATTGAATAATGAAAATAGAATTTTATGATTGGCTGCAAACCGTGAATTATGAATCATAATTTATGGCCATTGTACAGTAGGAGTAGATAAATAAACGATTTCCATGTCAAAAGCCGTTGCTATGCTGTAATGGTTGCAGTTGTAAAGTACAACTGTACCGAGCCATTTTGAATGTAGAAATACAGTTAATTACCATATAAAATGCAAAAAATGAACTATTTTTTATTATTTCAAATATTGGTAACTAATTATAGCAATTTAAATGATTGTTTTGTAAAATAATTTTGAAATATCAAGAGGGAATTTTGATAATCAAATATTAAATTACAATCGGCCTTTGAATATTTTTGACTGTTTTAAAGCAAGAGCTTTATCATAGGAATTATTCATTATTATATGCCATAGCTTTGTAAGTAAAAACTGTATCGTTTAATATATTCTGTTCTTCAATATAAGTTCTTCCAATTTAAAGCATTAATCCTTGAAGTTTTTAACAGACTATAGTTACGGGAATCCTGTATTCTGCAAATATTTTTTCTTCTGTGAATTTAATTATACGAAATATAATTTTTTTTCCAAATTTCTCCTTTAATATTTAGTGTTTGCAGATGTTGAATTGATTAGAAGTACTGGAGTTTATTTTTTTTTTCTAAGAAAATTGAAATGCACCTGGATTTTAAAGTAAAATATTGAAAAAATAGTGCACAGTTTTTCATGTCTTAAATAATTCTTATTATTGTAAAGTTAATAACTTAAAGAATATTTTAAGCTTTTACAGTAGCAGATAAGTGTTTAAAAATATACAAGACAGAATTAGTACTGAAATTATATTGCTTAATGGTGGACATCTTGGATTTATGAAATTGCCGTGTGTTGCTTTGAGTATTTAGTGCTTACTAGTTAAAATGGAGATATAAATAAACATTTAATGTTTTTCTATTATGGTATGTTGCGTAGTACATTAACAAAATTTGATTAATATCAGCCTTTAACCTTTATAAAACTTACATAACCGTGGGGTACAAATGAATCGATCCCACTGTGTTTTTGCTAGTAAAAGTAGTGCTTACACTACCGGGTCGAAATCTTAGTAGGTACCGGTATTCCAAATTGTTAATGCCGGTATTAACACCGGTATTACTATTAGAAAATTTACCAATTAGTTTTACCTAAAAACAAATGAAAATGTATTTTAAAATTAACATTCAATGCAAAATAAATTCCGTGAACTTAACACTTTTTCTTTATAAGTAAAAAAAGTAAAGTTCGGGCACTTCATTCCATGTAGGAACATGGCCTGAGACAAGGCAAATAAATAAAGTAGATGAAAATATAACAAATAATAAATTGTATAAATATAACAAACTTAAACTTTTTTTATGTGTAACTAATAAACCAGTTAACAAATAAATTAAAATTGTTCATGGAATATTAATTTTCTCTCTTAAAATGTGCTCTTTAAAACTTTGGAGTAGAAGCGCTGTCGCACTGTGCCTGGTGTAAAAACTGTCTGAACTCTGGGATGACGCCATATATCCTGAGATCTGTTTACGTTTCTATTGATACAGACTTGTGTTACAGATATTATGCGTGCTATGTGTTATATTGATGAGCCTTTTTCAAAACGTTTTCACTTTACATTATGTCTATGTGTAAAATTTTGATTTATTGGTCACATGTCACATTATGAGACATTTAATTTTTAACTGTATTAAATATTTTTATGAAATGTAATTTTTATAGGAATATGCAAGTAAATAATTTTTTGAATGTTGGACATGCTTTTTTATTTTTCCAACGTAGGTAACGTGTTCCAAGTCTAGTTACGTTGGATATAGAATCTGCGTTGATATGAATGAGATAATCAGTTTTATCATTTTCAATCAATTGTTGTATTATCAAATGTTAAATCGCCAAGATATGTATCCAAATGGTATGTTTCAAGTGTTCTCAGTAATTGTCAGTTGGTAAGTTTATTCCCATTAAAAAAATTTAAATACAACGCATTTTCAACATTTTAACAAATAAATGCAAGTTTATACAGAATCTTATCATCAACTAAGCGATTAGCGCCTGTTAACATGTCATATCTGGAACAGATATATAATTTTGACTTTACCTATTTCTTAAAGTAGATGTTTTGTGTCACAGTTCTATATATTTGGTAAGACTTTTGCTACAGGATGAAGGAATATAAATAGAACGAAATATGTTAAGTAATTACATTCTTTGTTTATACAAGCTTCAGCAACCAGAAACTTCATCTACACAGCAATAGTAAAAAAATTGTTTGAGTAAAATTACTATTAAAAACCTGACACCTTTTTTTATACCAAAAATGTATTTGCAATATCATTTTATAGACTTGATTAGGTGTGCAAAGGTTGGGTTTTGAAGCATTTAATTACATGCCATAGTTGGAAAATGTTCAGAAATATCTATATATATATTATATAAAGTATATTTATAATTGCCAAGGACTTGAGTGGAAAAATAAAACTGAAATTGCTGATTGTGCAGTTTCAAGGGTATGATGACTTTATACATTTTTGAGTAGTATTAAATCTTAAAATAGTACGTTTATAAGAATAGGAATGTGAAGACCTGTGCATTAGTCAATTACGCATAATTTCTGAGATTACTTAAAAAATATGTTGACATTTCATGTCATTACATTGTAAAATGGCCATTTTTACAGAGATGAATAGCAGATTTATATAATGACATTAGTTAAAAACAACTAATTGAATAATCCCACTTGCAAATCTCAATTATTGACTTAGGAAGGACCACTTACGTATTGTGTTAAACGCTCTTGGATTTTTTAAACCCACAAAAGAGAACCTAAAGTGTGTTAACATAGTTATTCAAAATTGTGAATGTTGTAATTTAAATTAAACATTTTCTTTTTACAGCACCAGATGCAAACGATGGACAAAATCCAAGTTAAAAATGAAACGGCAACAGAAATACAACCAATAAAGCAAGCTACTGATCCACCAGAGATCTGCTTCGTGTGTGGTAATCGGGATCATCCCCATTCATGCTGGCTTCACATAAAGCCCCCCCCAAACAAACCAAAGGAACCATACTTTCCATTCTTAGAGTCGCATGAAGCTCCTGCCGGATATGTTTCTAAAAGTGACATTGCAGTGCGCGTGTGTTTTTTGTGCTACAAGTTGCTGGTGGAGCAGTGGGATGCATATGAACGTGTATCACGACCCCACGCTGAACGTTTGTATTGGCTCAAGCGGGTTGATAACGGACCTTACACTGGTGCCGACATGGGTTTGCAGGGGGAGTACGCTGCGCAGGTATTAGGCCTCAACAATGAATCGAGTGTTCCTGTTAGGCCTCCAAATGGAAGAGCGGAATCAGTTACTAAAAGTAGTATCCTTCGAAGTTCCCCAAGGCCTACGCAGGTGAGATTTTCTACGTGCTAATAAACAAAACTAGGTTAATTTTAAGAGCAATTAACTACACATTACCATTTAGTAGTTAGAGTGGTGTCCCTTTGCTATCACTATCAGAATATTTTTATACCACAAGGTTAGAATTTAAAACACATATCGAAATATGTTATTACAAAACATTACAAATATCATCACATACTTGATTTAACTAACATTTCATATAATGACAACACTCATAATTTTTTTGCGAAGAATTTATAAAATATTTTTGATGAATTTAAAACCAAATCTGCTATTAACCAAAAATATACAAATTTATTTTACACCCTGGAAATTGTTAGAAATCTGAACAGCATTAACAAGTTGTAACGGAAATTGAAATATGATTAAAAAAATCTGTTAACCATCCGTATACCATATTGTTTATTTTTGTAAGAATTCTAAGAGAAAAGTATTTCATATAATATATTTATGAAATCAGCAAAAATAAGCATTTTAATAAGCCCCACATCCACATGGGTCTAGGACGTTTCTACGCCGCCGGTTCTACGACACCAATTCATCGCCGCCGTTTCTACGCCAGTACGTTTCTACGCCAGCCGATTCTACACTGGCCGTTTCTACGCCGCGCCGGTACATAAATTTAAAGAAAGAGACAAGCGTTGATCAATAATGAATACATTGACTGAAACACATTATTTCAATTTATTATTATTACATTATCTATATTAACAAAATAATAACTTAAAATTAAAACACTATTGAAGTTTATTGTTATATTTACATTAGAACCACACAATAACTTAAAATACTATTACAATTTGTAAAAATATCATTTCGTACAATTAAACACAAAAAATAATTAAATAATTTCATAATTGTGTGCTAGGCACGTAAATAGTCCAAAGGTAAGGAGGGACCTTGCTACATTCTAAACACAATTCTTCTCTTCTCATCGTATTGTAAAACGTTGTAATAGACTACTAAGATAAGACAGTAGGATTATTAAGTAATAATGAGGAATTCAAATTTTCTATTAACGTGGTACGTAATCACCAAAAATATTTTATGAAAAGTTTATGGTACATAATAATAATATATCTGGCGTAGAAACGGCCGGTGGAGAACCGGCCGGCGTAGAAACGGCGGCGATGAACTGGCGGCGAAGAATCGGCGGTGTAGAAACGTCCCATTCCCCATCCACATGTATTGCCTTATGAAACACCATGAGATTCTACACGTCTCATGGTGTTTCAGGCAATGCTAGGGATGTGCGGTACGATCTGATATTTTGAAGTACCGGTACTTTGTCTTCTGATACTCGATATTTTGTACCGGTATTTCAGTAAGGGATACAATACGATACGCTTTATTTTTGGTCAGTATCGTCGTTCCAATAACTCATCTTTTGACCATTAATTCATTTTTTTTTTAAATTTTGAACATAAAAATTCATTAAACAATCTCAGTTGTATTGTAATGATTAAGTATCCAATAAAAACTTCATTATTCAGTTTAAATATTTATAACATGCGGTACTTTTCGATGTATTGAACATCCCTAGGCAATACGTCTCATATAATCGATTATTTTCGATCGTCTACTTATATAATATATGAATATTGAATACGATGATAGTTCAGAAATAAATGCAATACATTTTTGTTGTTTTTATCTGATTTCATTATCTTCTCAAGAATATATTCCCTCTAAACGGACTTTTCTAGTTCACTCGTGGACGCAGGACTTTCCTAATCTTTTCCATTCCTTTTTATTTTATGCAAGTCGTATAATTGATTATTTTCGATCATGTACTTATACAGTGTGTCCCAGGATTGATGTTACAAGAGGTGAGATGGACTAAAAATTTTTGAATTTTATTCTAAGGTTCTGAGATTCGGTCCTGCTTCGTTTGAAAATAATTTTAAGAATATTTTCAGTTTTTGAAAAATAAGTAGGCCTTGACAGGGAAGCGAAAACTATTTTATTTTCAGGTAAACTACCCTTTTTGTTCATGATACGGTAAAATTTTATTAAGAAAATTTGTTCATAATGATAAAATTATGGCTTTATACAAAATTTCAGAAAGATCTGTCGAATTAGAAAAAAACTTTATTTTTTAGAAAAGTGTATTAAAAAAAGTTGTTTAGAATGCGAAATTATGCCCCTATACAAAATTTCAGAAAGATCAGTTGACTTAGATTAAACCGTCATTTTTACTAAATGCAATTTGTGCAATCTAAAAAATAACGGTTTAATCTAAGTCGACAGATCCTTCTGAAATTTTATATAGGGCCATAATTTATCATTCTGAATAAATTTTCTCAATAAAATGTTGCCGTATCATGAACAAAAAGGGTAGTTTACCTGAAAATTAAATACAATTATGTAAAAAATAACAGTTTTTTGTAAGTCGACAGATCTTTCTGAAATTTTGTATAGGGCCATAGTTTATGATTCTTAACAACTTTTTTTAATAAAATTTTGCCGTATCATGGACAAAAAGGGTAGTTTACTGGAAAATAAAATAATTTTCGCTTCCCTATCAAGGCCTACTTGTTTTTCAAAAACTGAAAATATTCTTAAAATTCTTTTGAAACCAAGCAGGAGCGAATCCCAGAACCTTAAAATAAAATTCAGAAATTATTAGACCATCTCACCTCTTGTAACATCAATCCTGGGACACACTGTATAATGTATGAAATATGAATATTGAATATGATGGTAATTCAGAAATATATTCAATACATTGTCGTTGTTTTTATTTGATTTCATTATCTTCTCAAGAATATATTCCCTCTAAACGGACTTTTCTAGTCCACTCGTGGACGTAGGACTCCCCTAGTCTTTTCCATTCCTTTCTATTTTATGATAGTCGATGCCATTGTTTGCCTGCTTTCGACTTTAGATTGTCTACCTACCGAGTTTGTGGTCTTCCTGTACTTCTCTTGCATGGTCTTGGCTTCCATTGCAATATTTACTTCGTCCATTTTGTTTCATCTTGCCTGGCTATATGCACGGCCCAGCTCCACTTTGCAGGGTTGGCATGATTTTCCCCACCTGAAAAAACCTGCAGGTTTTAGACTAAATCTGGGTTTTTTCAAAAATTGGCAGAAAATGTATTCTCAAGCTGTAAGTGGTATAAAATCTTCCATTAATAACAATTTCATGATTTTTTCAAACTAGTGATTTTGCGGTTTTCGAAGTAAGTAATGTCTGTCAGTCTGTGAGTCTATCTGTTTGTCATCTAATCTAATGGATTGATCTGAAAATGTACACCATGGTTTCTAATATAAATTCAGAGGGCCTATTGATTTTTTGTTAAAATGAGGCAACCGGAAGTGGCACTGTACTCTTGTTTTTTTCGTTTTGTGAGGAAATTTTACAATTGTTTAATAAAAATTAAATTTCATAGAACAGAGTAATATATTATGCAATTACTTACAATTTTCATTTGAACAGTTGTTTTATAGAAAGTATAGTTATTGGAAAAATTACAAAATTGCATTTTTACAAAGATTTCATTTGCCCCAAAAATTAATAATAGGAATATATGTATTTTATTCACAACCATATATGTAATAAGGTCATTACTGCCTTTTAAAAGATGGAAAATGAGCCATTACCAACGTCTACTTCCCATCCCGGGCGGAAAATAGGTTACCGTGACAGCAGGTGGGAAATAGTCATTTCACGGCTGCTTTCATGGCAACAGATTTTATCCGCATTATATTATAATTAGCTTTAACGGCATTTTTGAAAAACTGTCAAATCCATTTTTACAATTCCTTTTTAGAATAAAGTGGTTGTGAATAAAATAAGATCGAGATAAAGTGAACCTCGACGCTTTGCATCTCAGTTAGCTACTTAATCTCTCCACAGTAATGAAACGTTTTCCACCTAGGTATGTAATATACTATTAAAACCTTATTTTATATTACGTAATTGTTTATAACTTTTGTTAAAGAAGTTTTTTGTAAGACGTACAGTTTTTGAAAAATCACAAAAATAATGGGAATAATATTTTTTACAAACTGTTTTAATATTGGGTAATTAACTAGAACATTTGTCAAAAGTTTTTTTAAGAAGTAGCGATTTTGAAAAAGTCGCAAAATTAAAATGTTGCAAGCAGTAAAAGAAAGTTGTGTGATGACTAAAGACCGGATTCTAAGCACTTTTGCTTACGTTCAATTTTAAAAGCAACAACAAACTGCTTTGAAATCTTCACAAATCTCATAAAAAGAAGCAATTTGAGTCATATTTGTTCCTGCTTTTTTTGCTTATTTGCTGTTTCCAATGCTTATTTTTCAATTTAGTGCTTATTTCGGACTTATTTGTGAGTCACTTGAATTTTCTAAACAAACTGTTTGGAAATAAGTAGGTTTTCATGAAATAACGCGTTAATTACCTAATGCCGTTAAATTAATATGTTACACCACTACATGACTGCTTCATTTTGCAATTTTGCATTAATGCATTGCCTTGAGACTGTATCATATCGCCGAGGCGATAAGGATGCAGTTTCCATTAGTTAATAAATTAGTAAGTAAACGTAAAAAATATTTATCGAAGCTCCCTTGCGAGTGAAGATGTTAAAGAGAAATTGCCAAATGTTTCGCTGCCCCCCGAACGTATTTTGACTACATGGGGAACTTGGCTAGACGCTAATAATTTAAACTTTAAACAATTAGTTTGTGAGTATCCAGAAAACACAAGTAAATCAATACAAGCCTGCCAAAATGTTCTTAAACAACATGAACTACGAAATCATTTGGCATATATTAAAAGCAATTTTAATTTTTTAAGTGAAACCATGAAATCGCTGGAGAAGCAACAAATTCCGTTGTTTGAATCAATTAAAATTACTTATAATTTTAAGAATGCCATTTAGGATGTTCCAGAACCCATTGGAGAGTTAATTAAAACAAAAATGGAACAGATTTTTTCAAAGAATACGGGATACCAAGAACTACAAAAAATGTCTTCTATTTTGAGTGGTGAAAATGTTCCTGATTTGAACATGGATCCTGCTAATATAGCTGCATTTAAATATGCACCTATTACTAGTGTGGACGTAGAGAGAAGTTTTTCGACATACAAGCACATTTTAAACGATCGAAGACACAATTTAACAATGAAACATTTGGAACAATATTTAATTGTCAATTCTTTTAGGCATGAATAGAGCTGTTTAATATTTTGATTCTTTTATTTTAAATATCACAATTATTATGTTTTTATATCTGAATATAAATTAAGTTGGATTTGTATTTTTATTATAAAATAATACGTGTTATTGTATAAAGATTGCCTGTTTATTTCTTCTGATTTTTTCATGTTGATTTTAAGTTGTATTTTTACTGTAATTATATAAAGTTGCATAAAATTGCTGTCTATTTTTAAAATTAAATTACTGCTTTTTTGGAGCTTTTTTTGGCATAAATTGAACTTTTTTTCGGAAAATAATGTGCTTTTCTAAGCACTTTTTTTTACTTAAAGGGTGCTTATTTATCCGGTCTTTAGTGATGACCACATCTAATTTACTAAATCGGCAAATCATTGAATGAGGAAATCCCCTTGAAGGAAGTCGCTCAGAATCAATTAACAGTGGAAACTCCTTATACTGTAGAACATAATTTGATAAACCTACTTTTAAGTATACATATAACCCCATTTACATGATTTACATGTTCAAAGAATGCTTATTTGCATATTTATAGGTAAATTACAAATTACCCAAGTATCTACCTTTTACCTAAAAATAAAAATTAATATTCATTCAGATTTTTACATAGGATACCTAAATCCAAAAAATAGTGAATTTATCCAAAACCCGAAAAAAACTCAAAAAAAACCCAGCGGGCAGATAATTTCTGAAAAAACCCGGGTTTTTGCCAACCCTGCCACTTGGATTTTGCTATTTGACCAGTGACGTCATCTATCTTGGTCCTTTTGTGTATTTCGTCAAAGTAAAAACTACTGAACTAATTCTGAATGTCATCAAATAACAAATTAATTTGAGTATAGCTGTCAACTGTTTTCAAGTCAAGGCCACTCATATTTAAAAAAAATGAAAACTTAAATTAATATTATTCAATGAAAATTGACAAAAACAATTACATTTTTGATACCATTAGATGCGCAATAATTTTCTCTTTCCAGTGATACCAAAACATTTTCTGTAGGTTGAATTGGCGAGCAGGAATTCATGAAACTGTTAAATACAATGCTAAATCCTTATGTTCCAGTTTGAAAGTCGACACTTTTACAATTTCTTCTTTAACAGCACTGCTGAGTTCTTTATTTGTATATGCATGTTGCTACTAGTTGATTGAGTGTATCTACTGCTTTTTTAGCTACATTATATTCTCGTATTATATTACTATTATATTAGGTTTCTTCTCCTCTTAGTTAATTGCATCAGTCGTGTGCAGTGTACTCATCAAAGCTACCGTATGATTGAAAACTTTTATCCTCTAGAGGGCTGTGGAATTTTTCAGAACTTCATTTATGTTGGCAGTAATAAGTAATAGTTATTTACTATACAAGTGGGATAAGTGTACCATTAATATAACAAGAGATCAATAAAAAAAACAATTAGAGCAGGCTGTGATATGTGTTATACGTTTGGCAGTACTGAAGTGTATTGTCAGTCTATGTCAAATTTAAGATTTGCAGGTTAAGTTTTATGTCAATCTGTGTCAAACAACAAACAAAACTTAACTTACTAATCTCGAATTTGACATAGACTGACAATACACTTCAGTACTGCCAAACGTATAACAAATATCACAGCCTACCCTAATTGGTTTTTTTATTGATCTCTTGTTACGTGTGCGTAAGTTACAAACGAGTGCGTAGCACGAGTTATGTAAGCACACAAGTATATTAATGATGCATTATCACACATGTATTGTACAAAAGTTTATCTACAACTCCCCAAAATTGAGAAAAGTGCATTAAGAAAAATGTCAGATCTGCCGTTTTCAAAAATATTTTAGTAGGCAAATGTCATTACGTCATTCATTTGACACTATTGTAGTTAGGTAATTTACCCTTCGGAATGCGAGGGCAGGCATCGTCGTTTCCTTAGATTATAGGTTAGACAGATGATCATTTTTCAGCCGTAATTTAAACTGATTGTGTATCTCACTAACGGAATTTGGTTTGACATAAAGAACATGGAGTTTCCTTACCTGTGTTGGTGTAGCTAACGTGATTTAGTGACCTTAGAATAGATTTCGAGTCCCTGAATATTAGTTAGATAAGAGTTGAAACAACGAAGGAATCGATTGTGATTGGTGGAACCTCGTGCATTGTGTATTTGCATTTTTATTACTGCTATCACTTACCTTAAAAACAGTAGTTTTGCATTAATCAAATTTGACGACAAAGCAAGCTTTTAGAGGTTATGTTGTTTACTTCACCATTACTCTAACCAAAAAGCGTTTGTAAAGTACTTAACCCAATCCAGCTACTGTAAAATCAGCTGACTATCAATCGGTAAAAGGTAAATAACTACCGGTATAATTTGCTTAACGCTTTAAATTCACCATTTTTGACAATGTTACATGGACGACTAATTATTAAATTCATATAGGTGATACATAGCAAGCAGGACAACTCGGGCGTTGTAGGCAATCATTTATTTTTGGATCCAAAAATAGCCGCTGACATTTGCGTTGTCTCAACTCTTATCTAAATATTATATAGGAACACTAGAATAGATGCACTCTACTCCATTTGCTTTGTAATAAAATAATTTTACATAAGGCTGAATATTTTTACACTCTATGATTATACACAAAAACAAAAATTGAAAATGTTTGTTATTAGAGGTCGTACTGAAAATTAGACAATTTTGGGAGATATTTCCTTATCTTAGAAACACTATATTTAACATAATTTTCTGTTTACAGTTACCAAGTTCAGAAAAAGATGACCGAGACATTGCAGCAGAGGCTGCCTTGGACCTTCGTAACACAAGTTCAAGCTCACGTAGTTCACCATTATCATCAACAATGCCAGTATTTCACTGTCAAAATTCAAACTCATCAACAGGAACGGACATCTTAGACCTCAGTATGCCAGATAAGAATTCTGCTACGGAAGTATGTTACGTGTGTGGTGATGAATTTAAGCGTGGAAGTCTAAACTACATCAACGCAAAGCAGTTACAAGATGCCCCTTCACATCATCAATTTTTTCCGAGTCTTATGCTGCATCCACGACCTAGTCGATCCCGTCCAATGGATTCTGCAGGACGCGTTCAAGCATGCATTGAGTGCCAGCACCATCTTCTTAAACAGTGGGACATGTTCCAAATGCAAGCAGTACCACATTTTGAACGAAACTATACCCTCCGTAAACGCCAGGCGGCGGCAGTGGACACTACCACTTTCATTTGTTATACGTGTGCATTAGAATATCCTTCAAGTAGCTTGCGCTTGCTGTACTGCTGTATTAATCCTGAAAAGGAGCCATACTTTCCATTCATACAGACCCTGAAGCCTCCTCCGGGTGCTAGTCCGATTAGCCCGCAGGGCATGGTACAAGTGTGTTCGATATGTTATAAGTCTATTCCACAGAAGCACAAAGCATTTGGCACTGAGTCTGGTGTAATTGTCAACAACCATGTGTCTTTAGCAGATGTTCAGAATCATCGTAACAACAATAGTAACTCGCAACCGTCACAAGTTAAGTCGCCTGCCAATAGTACGGGTTCTGACATTCGATTTAAACCATATGAAATAGGAAAACCAGGTATTATTACAACAAAAAAGAAGCAAGCAGCGAACGAATTGCGTGAAATGGCTAAAATTAACTCGATAGCTACCCGAATTTCATCACCTGTGCAAGAAGTGAATGGCCAAGCCAACGGTCAGAATTATCGGTGTTACATCTGTGGTGGTTTGTTTTCGCGAGTGCAGATGGAGTGGCTTAGTACTAGTGCGGAGGGTATGAACTCGCATGCTATGCACTTTCCGTGTTTAAGGAACGTTTCTCGTACTTCGGAGAACAGTTGTATGGATTCGCACGGTCGAGTGTTGAGTTGTAACGGTTGTGTTAATCATCTTGCACGACAGTGGGATACCCTAGAAGCAGAGAGAGTTCCTTTGGAGAGACGAAAGTAAGTACATACTTTTTATTTCAATTCTGTGAACTACTCCTCTAATTGACAGTTCAACATTTTCACGTAACTCATATTTGATAATAGTTTTTTAGATAATTTTTGATTTGTAATGCTGTTCAAAATTGTAAATACGCTCACTCTGTCAAACGTAAACATAACTATTAATTAAAGAATGTTTATTTGTATGCAAAACAATAATGATGATAAGAATGTGGACTAAATGCAATCTGGTAAATACTCGCTCAAAATCTATGTAAAAATAATAAATTATTTGCAAGTGATTTACATCTAATTACTTAAATCAGATGTGATGTCACGCATTTATAAATAAATTACATGGGGTATTAGAGAGCTACATAATTCATTATTCAAAGAGGAAAACGGACGTTTCATGATGTCAAAGGCAGTAATTAGCATGTCCATGAAAAATGTGTTTATTATTTTAGTTTCAGAATGGCTATGACGTTATGAGTAGACAGTACTGAGTCTAGTAGATGTTAATAAAAGCATCTATTTTTTAAATTAAAAATATATTTGGACTTGCATAAAATTAATTTGCATAAAATGAATTTAATAATGGTCCCCCCAATTATCTCAAAAATTGTTTTAGAAGTGTAGCTGGTTTCGTTTATTTATTAAACAAAGTTTTATTTAGTTTTATTATTGCCAGTTACTATATTGTGCTCTTATTTTCTCTATTACTTTCATTAAGACAATATGCAAGCAATTTTAGATTTTATATAATAAACATTTAAGATTAATCATGAAAGGTGCTTAGAAAGTCAAACTCTTTTAATATTTTGATGTCTTATGTATCTGGAAAAATTAGCAGTAAGTTATAGTCGAGATTGGATTTTTATGATACAACAAAATAAAATTTGTAAAAATAAAGTGGGGTATTTATTGGAACTGTGTATACTATTAATTTATATGTAATAAAAATGTATTAAATTTGAATTATACCGGGTGCCTTAAAATGAATTACATCTAGTATGCTTTGAATTTCCCATAATGCAATCTAAAATTTTACTTGAAATTGGCAAGACTGCAAGTCTATGTCAAATTCGAGGTTAGCAGGTTAGGTTTTGCGTCAGTTTTGACACAAATTGACGCAAAACATAACCTACTAACCATGAATTTGACATAGACTTACAGTCTTGCCAATTTCAAGTAAAATTTTAGATTGCATTATGGGAAATTCAAAGCATACTAGATGTAATTCATTTTAAGACACGCGGTATTATTGAAAATCTAGAATTCAACATAATCAATAATTTAGAAACATAATGGTTCAAACTTTCATGTTGTCATAGTTTCTTGAATATTTTTATTTCATGGTAGTCAATTATACATTTACTTGCCAAACTACCCGCAAGTAATTATTGCCATTATTTCAGTTGCTATTTATATATTTATAATAGTTTTCGACTATTTTGAAATATGAGAAATTCAGTAAGTTAAATTATTTATTTATAAGGTTCAACAACGATACAGGAATGGAAATTAGTTTTAAAACTATGAGTTACATAAAAATCGCTTATATAAAAGTTGTAGGTACAAACTTGGTCCACATTAGAGACCTGCGCGGGTCCAATATATAGGAACCGCACCTGACCCGCAAACCGCAATTTCTGAAATTTTAAACCCGCACCCGACCCACAAACCACAATTTCCAAATTTTTATCTACCCACACCTGACCCGCGACTCGCCATTTCAAACCCGCACCCGACCTGCAAGTTTTGCACTTTTAAGCTGCACTTAACCCCAAATTCGAATATTAGACCAGCACGTACCAGCAACTTGCTTCAGATAGAGTGCCCATACACAATAAAGAAAGTTATTTTCACACTTCGGCGGTCAAATTATTATTAGGTATAATTTTTTTATACACAAACAAAATTTATGTTGAAGAAATGAAGTTGTACCTGCCACTGGAACCCGTGACCCGCAGTGTTTCAAATCCGCACTCGACCCATTACCCGTAATATTGATATAAAACCTTACCCGCAACCCGATCCGTAATGAGGGTAACCCGCGGCTACTTGACCCGATGCAGGACTCTAGTCCACATTACTAAAATATTTTTGATTATACAAGATGGTTCCAAAAGTATGGCAAAACACTTCTTTCGTTTTAAGGCAGTGTCGTATATTTAGCTTAAAAATTTTGTATTAAAATGTTAATCGTTCTAATATGAAGTTGTATGGGTCGAAGGTAAACTGTTTTGGAGATATTAACAATTTTATGTAAAAAAATGCTGAATTTCAGGTGGCTATAGTGATGTGGGTCGTGTAAATACCCAGTGGGTAGGGTATTTATAAATGGGCATTTACCTGGGTAATTACCCCTGCCTCAGTAAATACCCAAAAACTGGGTATTTCAAATTTGTAATATTTAGAAATAAACTACATACGAATGAACTGGAATATTTTATGTAAAATAACAGCTTCAATGTAACATTGCATAAACATTTACCCAGTTAAATTAACTGTTTATCGGGGAAAAACATATTGTAGCTGCCGAAATATATAAAGATAAATAATTCAGTCACAATAAATTGGGCCCGTCAGGATTTACAAAAAAATTTGAAGAACTTTATGATTACTCTGACTCCAGAGATTGGAATGATTCTTAAATTTAATGCTATTAATGAGTTAATTTATATGTTTTGTACTTTATTATTTCCTGACTTGTTTCTATTTTCGAAAACTGAACTTTACAGGCCTCAACTCGTAAAACACTTCGTAAAACAAAAAATAAAACACCACACTTTTACTGAACAACCATCTAATAAAAGACGAAGCAAAACAATATTGATAAATTTTATATAAAACTAGCTGGCCCAGCAAACGTTGTTCTGCCCAAAAATAATTTGTCTCTGAAACCCCGTTTCACCACTATAGTTTTAATTTTATGTCATGTCCATCGTCTTGGAGTAAATGCCATTTTCGCAATCAACGTCCCAAAAAACCTCAATAACGACACCCATATCGATTGTTTAGGCTTATTTACCCCATTTCACCCCCTAAGGGGTAGCGGACCGGACAGACGTTGTCCTGCCCGAACGTTGGTTTGCCTGGTATTAGCGGGTTCAGCAAACGTTTTTTCGATATTCGAATTTTCGATTTTTTTCATTTTAAAAAATATTGGAAGTGGTGGGGGGGGGGTAAAATTTTGGGGTTATATGTTCTGATATGCGAGTAATTTTAAAAGAAATTTTAAAAAATTGTCATAAAATAAAAAAGAAAGTCCTACAACCCGATTGCAGCGCCACCTACCGGGTTCAATTGTGAATATAAACCATCCAGGGGGCTCACTCAAACACACACAAAAATTCATCAAAATCGGTTCAGCTGTTTAGGAGTTCAGTCACATACACATGTACAGAAAAATTATATATATAAAGATTTTCATTTTAAAAAATATTGCGGGGCGGTGGGGGGGTGAAATTTTGGGGGACCCGACAGACGTTGTCCTGTCCGAACGTTGGTTTGCCTGCCATTAGCAGGTTCAGCAAAGGTTTTTTCGATTTTCGAATTTTTGATTTTTTTTATTTTAAAAAATATTGAGGGTTGGTGGGGGGTGAAATTTTAGGGTTATATGTTCTGATATGCGAGATATCTTTAAAAAAAATTAAAAAAGAAATTTGTCAAAAAAAAATTCAAGAAATTCCTAGAACCAGAGCCAGTAGATATAGAGAGTACCGCCACGTCCGCCATGTTTATTCCTCTGACATATGCGTCACTTTGAGGTTCGTAACACAATTCCGTCAACGTGACGTTTGTTGGCAATCCAAAACTTTACTTAAAATTGGCAAGACTGTAAGTCTATGTCAAATTCGAGGTTAGCAGGTTAGTTTTTGCGTCAGTTTTGACACAAACTGGCGCAAAACATAACCTGCTAACCTCGAATTTGACATAGACTTACAGTCTTGCCAATTTCAAGTAAAATTTTAGACACCTCAATCAGTCATTGCTGGTGGGAATAAAAATGGCGGCGATAGCGGCATTTTCACGGATCAAAGAATGGCGGTACTCTCTATATCTACTGGCTCTGCCTAGAACCCGATTGCAGCGCCACCTACCGGGTCCAATTGTGAATCTAAACCATTCAGGGACCCACTCAAATACACACAAAAAATTTCATCAAAATCGGTCCAGCCGTTTAGGAGGAGTTCAGTCACATACACACGTACAGAAGAATTATATATATAAAGATAATACGCATAAGTTGAAATGCATGCAAGGCTCTACGCCGCTGACTGCCCCAATTTTAGGGGTGCAGGCCATGCGCAGATCCTACTTAAATGGCCCTGCGTGACAACTTAACATTAAAGTGAAGAAATAAACCTTATATTTATTAACATTAATAATAATATATACCGGGTGTCCACTTTCAAACTGGAACATAGGGATTTAACATTGTTTTTAACAGTTTTATGGATTCCTGCTCGCCAATTCAACCTACAGAAAATGTTTTGGTACCAATGGAAAGAGAAAATTATTGCGCATCTAATGGTATCAAAATCGTAGATTATGCAGTGAGGGAGAGAAATGCATTATTTTGCAGAGGTGCACTGAAGCAAAATAGCAGTCTCTTCGAGTTGCATATACTATTTTTTTCACGTTGCAGGAAGATTTAAAACAAAAAACCTGTATTTTTTAAACGTCATTTATTGACATTTTAGTTACAATTATTTTAAAATTAGTAGCCTATGGTAAATTTTAAAGTTGGTGGCACTGTAAGTCATTATGACAAGAGCTCACAATTATATCGAGAGATCCAAAAAAAACTGTTCCTCAGCGGGCTGTGGAAATTCAACGTATGAATAATATGTTGGTGACACTGTACGTCAATGTCAAATTCAAGGTTAGCAGGTTAGGATTTGCGTCATTTTGTGTCATAACTGACGGAAAACCTAACCTAATAACCTCGAATTTGACATTGACGTACAGTGTCACCAACATATTATTCATACGTTGAATTTCCACAGCCCGCTGAGGAACAGTTTTTTTTTTATCTCTCGATACTCCATTTACTTGACATCTGCACTGTCAAACTGACATTATGTTGGCACCACTGCTGTTTTTCACATTTTAACAATTAAATTACTATACAGTCTAATAAAAAACACAATATTTTTGAGGTATAGTCAAGACATTTTTTTAAAATTTGACACTGACAGTGCAGATGTCAAGTAAATGGAGTATATGTCAAATTTGAGGTTAGCAGGTTAGGCATTGTGTCAGACTGTGTCAAAACTGACGCAAAACCTAACCTGATAACCTTGAATTTGACATAATTGTTGCGTCAGTCATAATGAAAACTCCCTAGAGAACTTTTTGTCTTATTTTGTCTCTAGGGAGTAAATGTTTTACTTCTGTCACAATTTTGATGCTATAGAAACCGACTTCTACTCCCGGTCGAGGAAAAATTAAATTATTTTTGTCAATTTTCATTGAATAATATTAATCAAAAGTTTGCATGTTTCTTAAATATGAGTTGCCTTGACTTGAAAACAGTTGACAGCTATACTCAAATTAATTTGTAAGTTGATGACATTCCGATTTAGTTCAGTAGTTTCTACTTTTACAAAGAGTGAGTTTTTATTGTTAAAACATATTACAGTGGTGTTAGTTTGCGTAGAGTGAGAGATATTTTTCAATGAAAATTAACAAAAATAATTTAATTTTTGATATCATTAGATGCGAAATAATTTTCTCTTTCCATTGATACCAAAATATTTTCTCTAGCTTGAATTAGCGAGTAAGAATCCATGAAACTGCTAAAAACAAGATTAAATCGCTATGTTCCAGTTTGAAAGTGGAGACCCGGTATAATTATATACATATTAAGAAACAATGTTAATCAGGCAAAGAAAATGGCAAAATTATATAAACAACGTTATATCTATATCGATGGGACCATAAGTATATATAACAGCAATGAGATAGCATGAACAAAAGCACAGCATAATAAAGTAAGAAGGAGATAACCATACAAAAAAATTATTTTAATATGCATATTTAGTTGACATATGCCATAATTAAAATGAGCGTCTAGTCTACTTAAATATTTGTTTTTCGACTATTGACATCGAAGTTGATATTTGCCACTGAGCGCATTTTACGTTTTGGGTTTTCACGTAAACAAAATAGTTAGCCATGTCAGGATGTTTCTTTGACAATGCTCATCATTTGTTTAAACAATCGCGTCACATGTCAGAGACTAAGCGAGTAATTTTAAATTTGTCAAGTGATATTTTTAATAAAATGAAATATTATTTTTGCCTTAATATGCTCAGTCATTGAAAAAATAGTAGGCATATATCAAATTAAAAGTGCTCTTGCCATTTTTAGACGACTGCTGGTTGAGGCGCAGCACAAGAATGCACTTACAGACAGTTCTTAAGATATAGTATGATCAAAAATTAATCTCATCTAGTATGGCTGTGCAAACCAATGCCTTTAAAATTGCCTTACATACTTATATTTAATTCAAACTGTCAAATTGTATTATTAATAAATATTCTTCTTGAAATAAATGAATTTGCACGTAAAAGTAATGTAATTGTCCAACAAATAAGCTTGCATCTGTCGAATCGACACTTCATCTTAAATCTAACCTAAAAATAAAATATATTGGAGCCAGTTTTAAAGGCAGCGATTTGTTCTTTCAGAGCCATACTAGATGAGATTAATTTTTGATCGTACTTTATAATATACTATTCTATGTTTATCTCTTTCTTATTAAGCATTGAATTCTGTTTTTACTTCGACACGAAACGTACGAAGTATTGAAATTCTCTCATATCGAAAACCACTCTGAGTCAAATATCTCTAAAATTCGTGTCAACCGACTAATGAACCCACTATACCAAATCACCGTCTCGGCTGTGCGGATCTTTTGGTGAAGACCCCAGCCCACTAGATCCCTCCCTCGTATTGGGGGGTGCCTAAACGTGCTGTGCGGGGTATGTATGTTCGTATGTGTTCCTGAAGTCTTGGATCATTTTCATACGATAGGTTCTCCGACAATGAAGACAACATAAACGGTTGAGGTATGGTCGTCGGCAAAAAAAAATTTTTTTTGGGTTTTTTTTTTGATAAATAACTTGTTCATAATATTTCATTGTATTAGCGAAACGGAGTGATGCTGAGTGTCGAAGTATTCTTGGAAAGCACGAAAGGGCGCTTTTTTTGGGTGGGGGGTACCGTATATTTTATTCATTGCTGTTACACATAAATATGACCCCATCGGTATTTTGGGCAGTGTTCTCAGTGCAGCTATTTTACTCTACATTTTGATAAAATTCGAATAGAGCACCTTCACTTAGCAATCAATTATACTGGTTAGATTAGCTTTATGATATTTGTAAATCAGGGTAGAAATTAGGGATGTCGGCGGGTACCCGGGTACCCGGGTAGATTTTCAGGACCCGGGTACCCGACTAGTACATTATGTAATTTCTAGAAAGTCAGTCTTTTTCGGAGAAGATGATAAAAACTTAAAAACAATAGAAACACGCTCTAGAAAAACATAACCATTCAGTAATAACCAGAATCACCCCATCCCATACCGCGTAATGTTTCTTGTTTGATATAATAAATCCCCTTCACAGAAATATTCAACCCGTCAATAGTACCATTAAATCACGTCATTAGGGGATAAAGTAACATACACATCCTCTGTGTGATTTTGATGCTGTTAGGAATTTCGAATAAAGTTACGTAGGCTACATACTTGAATTTGATAGCACTTGGAAGTGTGAAAATATTTACAAATAACAGACGACTTGCAATTTGAATTGGGGAGTAGGTACTATTTCAATTTAGTTCAGTTTAAAACTCGCGGCGTAAAGAAAGAAATTGTAGCTACCTCAGATGTTCCGATGTACGCTAACATTTTTGTTATATATTTCGGGTACCCGAGGGTACCCGGGTACTGCTTTCGGGTACCCGGGTTTGATTTTAGACCGGGTACGACATCCCTAGTAGAAATATCCGTGTAAATACCCATTTTGGGTAATAATAAATATCTGGGTAATGTACACCACTAGGTGGTTACTGTAGGCTTAACAGAAAAAAATTGAATGGAAGAAAACGCTACCAAAAAATGATATTTTTCGTGAGTTACCTTTCAGGTGGATCTGGGTAGTAATGCTATACCGTGAGAATAATGTAAGATTGTACATGGGTGAATTATGCAAAATTAGACATAGGGTATTTACTAACTGTTACCATGGTGTTTGTAAACAAAATAACAACATAGTGACTATAGGAACTAATTGAAACGGGATTATTTCATTGTAATTTCAAAACCGACAATTGTTACTAGCATCGGTAAATTGATTAATGCTAAAATAAAGTTGTTGTTTTGATTATGTTTCAGATATGAGAGTTTGGACATAAAAATGGTATGGTAAAAGTAGACGGACATTTAATCCATAAAGCAAAACCTTTTTCCCATTTCCCCAAACGGTTAAAATCTTTTTTTCTATGATCGTGTCAAAATGACAACGTTTTGCACAGTTTTTAGTGTCAAAAGTGACGTTTGTAGCACTCTTAATATTAGCGCCCGAATTACGTCTTCTTCACATGTTTCCATTGGTGGCGTGTTTTAATACTATATTAAAACATGCTTTTCCATGAATTTTAATGTCAACATAACCTACATATCTAACACAATGTGATGGGAAAAGTGTCACCGAACTAAGTTTTTATATTTTTGTTACGATCGTAGAAAAAGTAGCTTATGATACACGTGCATGAGTGCCATTGAAGCACTAGCCACGTTAAAAGCACTCCGCTTTGCGTTGTGCTCTTAAACTCGTCGCAAGTGCTTTAAAAGCGTACTTATGCACTAGTATCATAATATACTTTTATCTATTTTGGTGTTTTAATGTGGCTATTAAAACACTGAAAACAGTGCTTTAATAGGGTTTTTCTATGACCACTACTAAAAGTAGACATTTAGCAGTAGCTTGTTTCACTAAAAATTACATTTTATAAATCAGCGTGTTAAAAGTGAAATCAGCTGTTTACTTTCAGCACATGTGCTAAAGGTAAACAGTGTTGAATATAGAATTTTAAACAGGAAGTGAGGTTATAAAGTTATTCCAGTTACTTCTTTTGTTAGAGGTAAAGTGTTTTTTAAATAATTAAAGCATTATGCAATGAATAAAGTAAAATGTGTACTATTATAATTACCTTTGATAACAAACTTTGACAGCTACCGACTACAGAAACAGTCACCTGCGCCGTCACGCCCATCTCTTTACTATGACATAATTTATAACTGTCATAAATGCAAACCTTTGTTAAATCGACATTTATGGATTAATAACAGTAAATTTAAGGCCGTAGAAAAAATATTGTGTGCAAACTCGTGCTTAGTTTCATAATTTTCATGTCTCGTGCATAAACATCCACTTTTAGCACTTGTTGCACAAATAGCTATTATTAAAGCACTAGCGTTCTGCACCCAAATTGGGCGCAAAATAATTCATTTAATGCAATTTGTACAAGAGTGATCCATTTTGTGTGTCGAGTTAATTTTGAAGTTAGAAAAGACACATAAAAAAAGTCACTTATAAAAATTTGAAAACCCTACTACTGGCTTACTTGCGTCGCCCTGAGTCGATTGACACCAAAATCAGCCAATTCGGCCCACGGGTTCGCTCTCAAAGTGGTGACAAGCAAGCAAGCAATGAAAATTATTATGTCGGATTGTTTTTGCATTGTTTTGTTCATATAAAAAACTGCCTCCCTTATTTCAGACAGCTGACAGATTGTCACATTTATGAAATGTCAAAATTGAAAGTTTCTGATAATTTTTAAGCAAAGTAGATTAATATCTTGTATGATAGGCACTGCAAAGAAGTTGTTAGGCACTTAACGTGATGTCAAACTTGACCTTCGGCCTCGTTTGACAAAACACGTTGCGTGTCCAAAACACTTCAATTTTGAAACTTTTATTATAAATAACTATTATTTTCATATATGGCATATAAAATGTTTTCCCATACTTACAGTCAATTATATAAATAAGTGATCTACGATTTTCCCCTTACGGATAAAATGTCTCTTTATTTACTTGTACAATACATAAGATTTTTTTTTAATGTTCAAAAATATAGCCGTACAATCTGTCCAAAGATAGGACAATAAGTGCTTCATTAGATATAAGTGTAATACATATACATTGTCATGTGGAAAACATTCCTATGAATGTTCTTCTTATTATTTGAGCTTACTACTTATGGCTGATAATCATACTAAGATATCTAGAGTGACCTAATTAAATCTGATGGGTAAGTCCGAAGGTTTGAATCGTTTTAAACGTCTAATTTCGTCTGTTCTGTCCATAAGTTTATCAACAAGCACATTATGGTGAACTTCCACTCGGTCACTGTATTTTTTAATTTTTTCTTTAACTGTGGATGCACATAAGTCACTATGTATTCAGGTGTTAGGAACATACCACGGTGCATTCACTAATACACGGAGGAGTTTGTTTTGAAAGCGTTGGATGATTTCTATGTTACTGTGGCTAGCAGTTCCTCATAATTGAATGCCATAAGCCCATATGGGTTTGAAAATAGCCTTGTATAGTAGTACTTTGTTCTCTAGCGTCAATTGTGATTGTTTTCCTATCATCCAGTACATTTGTCTGAGTTTTAATCCAAGCTGTTTTTGTTTAGTAAATAGATGCTTCTTCCAGGTCATACGTCGGTCGAGGTGTAAGCCAAGATATTTTGCATCGTCTGCATGGTTTAATTCTTTTCCATTTAGTGTTACAGGCGGGCAATTACCTTTTCTTGTAGTAAAAGTTACTTGAACTGATTTATCCTCATAGGCTTTCAGTTTCCATTTATTTAACCAAAGTTGTATGTTATCAAGGTAATGTTGCAAGCTTCTTATGGCAGCTTCAGGATTAGGGTGAGTAGCTAGCACAGCGCTGCCATTTGTGTATGTGGCAGGTGTGGTTGTACTGGATTTTGGTATGTCAGCTGTATACAACAAATACAGGGTAGGGCCTAATACGCTTCCCTGCGGCACCCCTGCTGTTATAGGGCGAAGATCACTTAATGCATCATGTTGCTGCACAAAGAAATACCTGTCTGTTAGATAAGACCTAAGTATTTCATAGAAGGGATGAGGTAACATTTTCTTCAATTTATAACATAACCCCACAATCCATACCTTATCAAAGGCTAGGCTTATGTCTATAAATACAGCACAACAGTAAAACTTTAGTTCTAAGGCGTTATTAATTTTTTTAACCAGTCGATGGATGTTCTATTGTTCCATGCCCATTTCTAAATCCGAACTGATGGTCGGGGATAAGCTGGTTGTCCTCTATTACTGAGTTTAATCTTGATAGTATTAACTTCTCAAAAACCTGTGATAAAATGGGAAGCAGGCTTATTGGTCTGTATGAAGTCATTTCTGTAGTACTTTTACCAGGTTTGGGTATCATTATAATCTGCGCTATTTTCCACAATGTGGGATAATATCCTAAACGTCGTGAAGCATTAAATATATATAAGTTTAATACCCTTGCTAGGTAATTCCTTAAGAACTCTGCCAGTTATTAGATCATAACCTGGCGTTTTTGTGGGATTAATACCTTTTTGTATGATTTGTTCTACCTCGAAGTATGAGAATTTTTTAATGGGTCTATCCAGTTGATATGGTGCTTCTAGAAATTCTTTTATTTCGTCGGTTTCGCCTGTAGGCTGTACACTATCATGGGGTGTAAAAACATATACCATTTTTGCCTTTGATTGGAGGTATGTGCTGTCTAGGTCTTTTCAGTCTCTTCGTGGTCTTCCATAACGAATAGTCACTTACATCGGTAGGTGTTAACCCTTTTAAGTGATCTTGAATAGCTTGGTTTTTAAATCTAGTAGTAACTTTTTGACATCTTTCGCAGCTTTATTGAACTTTGTCCTATCTGTTTCCGATCTCGTTAATTGCCATCGCTTTCTCAATTTTCGTTTATCAGCGATTTTCTGTCTTACGCTAACCGGAAATTCAGTTTTCTTTTGTACGACTTCTTTCTCAGGAGTAGCTGCCCGTGCTGACATTTGAATAACTTTTGTTATGTTATCAATTGCATTATCTATGTCTCTGTTAGTTTTTAGAGGAATATTAAGGTTGATTAGTTCCTCAACTTGCTCCCTAAACGCTTCCCAGTTAGTATTTTTGTTACATAAGTGAGGTTGTTTAGACCTGTATTGTATTTCAGCACACATTGTGATAACAACTGGAGAGTGATCTGAGGACAGGTCGTAGTTAGAATCCACTTTCGTAGTTTTGTTATTAATTCCTTGCGTTATACCGAAATCAAGACAATCCGGTATTTTATTTTGGTTGGATGGCCAATAAGTTGGCTGACCCGTTGATAGATAATTTAAATTTATTTCTTTCATGGCTGCTAATAATTCACGACCTTTAGTGGTTGTAGTCCGTGCTCCCCAGTAGACGTTTTTAGCGTTATAATCCCCTCCCGCTATAAATCTGTTGCCCAGAGTTTTAAAGAGTTTTAGGAAATCGGATACTGCCGCAAGTATTAAGGGATTAATTGTTTCTGTTATTTCAATAATGGTGGCTTGAAGGTGTTCTTGTTTAAAGTTGTTAACCTCGGGATGTTTAATTCCATATCTGATTATGATAGCGGTGCCAGCGTGCGCAGTTCCATCAGGGTGGTTTGTGTGATAGATTTTGTAATTGTAGAATTTAACATGGCTTTGATTGGTAAAATGAGTCTCAGATATTAACATTACGTCTACATCATAATTTTGCAGAAAGTACAGAATTTCTTGTGTGTGATTACATAAGCCGTTGGCGTTCCATATTACCACTTTTAGCAACTGAACCATTATGAAAGTTTAGTGACTAGGGTGGTGATGAGATTCATTATTGTCTCCATTTGTGTGATTAAATTTTTCATCATACACTTTAGTTCATTTATGTCATTGGTTTGTTCCAAAGTAGCAGCTTGCACTTGATTGAGATTACACATAAGATATGACTATAATTAAGTAAATATATTATCTGGTTGTAGTTACCAAAATACATGTAGGTATTTTGTTAGTTGCTAGACTGATTTATTCACTAGTGAATAAAGTAACATTTTATCCATCCCCATCACTAAATTCTCACTTTTATCATTGATATTTTAATAGATAAAACACAGCTTTACAAGTAGGTGCTGGAAGAAAGTTTATCTATAACAGTGAATAAAGTTGAACTTTGTTTATTTGATGATCATTATCTCACTAACTTAAAGTGGGTAAATTAATTACTATAGTCAAAATTATACCCATTCGGAGTCACGTGACTTTTGTCTGTCTCTGTTCATCTTTAGTAAAATAGATGAAATGGAAGAAATTTGAAAAAAAGGCATGTCGATTCATAAAATTAATTTTAAAAATTTGACGTTTCTAATCTGTCAGATTATATTTTTCGTGTAAGTTATTGAGATAAGGATAATAAAACCTAAAATTGTTGAGCCGAAAACTGGAAATTAAAAGAAACCATCGGACATGCGGTATAACGAGCAGTCACAACAATTAATTTGAATATTATGCGTTTTTTTTATGAAGAGTACAATATTAATAATAGTAAATCAACAGTTTCACCCTCCAACGCTGTTCGCCGTGCTTCTCTTGCGTTAAATATCTCGGAGAGCACAATTTACCGAAAATATGAGCCAGAAAGTGAAGAATGCAAAAACGGAAGTCGACGAAGCAGTCAAGACACTGTATATAAAATGTATGTAGCTAAAGAATTTGTAACCATAAAAAATCTAAAAAATGCTTGGTTGAAGAATCTGGAGATTTTTCACATTCAGTTTCTTCCCTAAATAGATTGTGCAAGGAAATAGGCTTCAAATGGCAATGTTCTATAACAGAATATGCATGCACAGAAATTGACTTAAAATTTGCTATACGCAGCAGGTTTTTAATGTAGCAGCTGACATATCTTTATTATATTTACATTTTACGACATGATATGTTTTCTTTAACCTGTAAATTCAGTTTGATTTCATATAAGAGAATAAACCCGTAGCAACCTTGTTTTAGAAATTGGCATATGTCAGGATAACCTACAAAACGGAATGTCATTTATTTCCCTAAAATTGCATTTTTAAGAATCGACATACGTAAAATTACTAGATTATCACGTGACTCCGAATGGGTATAAATTTGACTATAACTCAAACATAACGTGAAACTTTTATAAAAAATTGCACTACTCTTTAAATATGTAAATTTGTAACAGATGCAATGTGTGTATATTCAAAGTGATAACTATCATATTTATTTTTTAAAATGCCAATTTCAATATCTTTAAAATTATACATATTCTTCTCCTTCGCAACCACATATCAAATGGGTGATACGGTGTAAGTATGCGATATGCAACCACGTATCACGCTGTTGATATTCTTTGGTTTTCTCTCGAAGGTTGGTTTTAAATCCAGTATTTTAAGTGAGTTTCACTTGCAGATGCAATGTATGCTTATCTTGGTATTGGCTTGTCCAAAAATCTCACTCATTTGGATTTTTATTGGAGATTTGCGGTTTGCAGCTGTTATCTATTATTTTTGAAATCATGAAACAAAATAAAGACCTTTACGACATTTCTGATTAGAAATCCAAGACTCAATAAAAAAATAGCAACCCAATTTAAACCACCCCACGCTTGCCATTGAAAAGCACGCGCCAGCAATCCAGTTCTAACCGAGCAGCTCTGGAAATGTTTGTTCACGAAAGGTAGCCCCTTAAGATACGTTATTAAGGAATAACAAAAATGCCAGTAGAATTGGAGTTTGAACACCTGAGCTCTCTGAACATAGCAGAAAATCAGGTTTAAGAAATAAAAATTCACCCAGTGTTGAAATAATAAATACAAAAAAATGTTTGGTGCTCGACTTCTAAGACTGACTAGAGTTGTGGAATTTTGAACATGCAATTTTGTTTTTTGTTTTCTAATCAAAGTGTCGATAATTTTAGAAGGAAAACCATTGTACACAGCAATGTTTTTTATGGTTTGAAGTTCGGAGTTATACCGATCTTTGTTTAAAGAAAAGGTTATCACTGTCTGCACTAAGAAATTTAGAGCAGCCATTTTGTGTTGAAAACGATGATTTGAATTTGCTAAAATGAATCTGTTTACATTGGTTTCTTTTCTATAAACATTGAATTCCAACTTTTTTTTCACTTATTACTAACATTCAGAAATTGTAGTTATCCTTCGTTTTTCACTTCATATGTAAATTTTACGCTAGGAAATTTAGAATTTACCTGATACAAGAAATTATCAATACTACATTTAGATAAATTAAAAACAGTAAAAATATCGTGCACATACCAGAACTAAATCCTTGGGAAATACTCTGCATTATTCTTAAAATCAGTTTCGAATTGTGACATGAAAAGGTTGGCAATGAAAGGAGAAAGGCAGTTTCCCATTGCTGTTTCTTCGTGTTGTTTATAGGACTTTCCATCTATTTGAAAGCAATTCTGGCACATTTAATGGGTAAAATTGTAAAGATGTTAACTTCAACAAAGCAGCTAAATTCTTTTGAAAGTTTGACCATTTTTTAATTGAACAAAGATGGTGGACCCATTCCCCACTCTGATCTTTACGCTCTATTGAAGTTGACATCTGATTGGTCGGTTAGAACACGCCTTCCAGGTCAGACAGTATAAATAGCATTAGAATGTGCGGGAGTGCTGACTCACTTTGGCTCTCCAAGGCTACTTACTAACGATGGCAGCTTAGCTGTCGAAATACGTATTAAAGGTTGTTAAATACTTGTGTGGTTAGGGGTTTTTAACGAATTGTGTCAGATTCAAACCACAGGCTCCAGCAGTGTTTTATTAAATTAAATGAGAATTGAAAAAAACAAAATGTTCAAATATTTCATGCTATACAGTGAACTCATAATCTGCAAATATAATTATTTTGATTTGTTTCCGTATCCCTCAACTCTCACTAAAGCTTTAGGTAGCAGGCTTTGGTAATGCATGAGAACTCTAAAATTATCATTAGTAATATAACAAGGGCGAGACATACTTACCGATAATTTTGCACACGCCAAGGGTCGAGTGCTAGTTGCAATGAAAACTGTCCTGAGGGCAGTTTTCTAAGGGCAACCAGCGCACGATGACTTGGCACGGACACAATTATCTGTAAGTGTGTTGCCCGTGTTTATATTTTGAAGATTATTACATAAAACCCGTATACGAATTATGATTTAAAATTGATCTAATAACGCTTATCAGATAATCAGTTTGGCATGGGTTGATTTTCAAAAAATGCATGGTTCTTATTGGATGAAATCAGTCATGTGACATTGTGTAATAATCAACACAAACCCTCTACTGTGTCTAGTTTCCCCATATGAAGTATTAAAGGAAAATTAAATTTGAAAACACTGTTACGTTAGGTTTGCTTAATAAATGTATACTTAACAAGAAGGCCGTTTGGAAATGACAAATTTAAATGCCCTAATAAGTATTATTAAGTCTAGACAGAAAAATAATGCACGAGGTAATATTTTTATTTACAAAATTAATAAGCAAAAATAATTCTCAAAACAATTCTTTGGGTCAAAAAACATTACATTATTGTAAAACGTTTTCAAAGTGCCTCCCATAAGCTTTGCAGCACTTACGTGCACACACAATAATTGCCAGTCTGGGGTTAATTGTGGTGGTGCTTTATGAATTTGAATGGAGTAACATAAACCAAATTTTTCAAGTATCCCCACAGGAAAAAGTTCAAAGGTGTTAAATCCAGACCGAGGGGTTAACCACTTCCCACAATCTTGTCACATATTCCTCCGCAATCCCCGAAATCACAACTGAAATCCTCCACAATCCACGTAATCGCTTTGCAATCTGTCTGCAATCCACGCAATCGCTTCGCAATCTCTCCGCAACCCATGAAATCGCTCTGAAATCCACGAAATACCACCGCCTGCTCTGGTCTAAGAACATCGTAAACGTATTACAGGCAGTGGGAAAGTATTTAACCTCTCCTACCAGATGGTTCCCACTTTCAAAATTGTGATAATAATAGTTTGTATACCAAGGCACTGAAGTTTAGCTTTTTATCACGAATGTGGATTTAGTTGCCGAGGCTCGTAGGGTCAAGGCAAATAAACCACAGGAGGCACCTCTTTTAAAAGTTATATATCCAGGGCTACTGCTCGATTTCTAGTTATAACAGTCAAAACGTATAAACAATAAGACCATTCTGTTAAATACAACCCCACGTCGCACTCGTACCAGTTGGGTTGCATGGCTCACTATAACATATCGATGCGGTTATAATCGCATACGCAGATGATGTAGATCGAATCCCACCGCCGGTAATTTTTTTAAAATGATAATTGATGTAATTTGCATAACCAAGTGTTTCGTTTTATTGTATCAGTATTATTGGGCTCGTTACAATATTTTTAGCCCTATTTTTCTTTGATTTTTAAAATTTTTTCGAGTCACTTGCGTGGCACGTTCAGAGTAAAACAATTCCAAGCAACGTCCCTGCCATGACGATTCGTTGGCCTGCTTTTCAATTTGTTTTATTTTCAAATTGATTTAGTTTGAATTACCGAGTGGTTCCTTTTATTGTTGCAGTATTATTAGGAACGTTAAGATATTTCCACTTGTTTTGCTTGCAAGTAATATACAAGTAAGTAAGATACAAGTAATAATTTGCACACAGCTCAGGCTTTATCATTGGCGAAAATGAGACCTAACTGATACAGGTTAAAACATCAGAAGTGAGACAGAATCATATAGTATCTTTATAACGCAGCAGAAACTCATCGAATTTGAATGCGCCTGTGACTCAGCTAATCTAGGGACGTACAAGAAACTCCAGTCACATATTCGCCTAGGTGCGCGAAATTTAAATCTCAGCAGACTACATTGTTTTTAATTTGCAAATTTGATCTAATTTGCACGAGGGAAGTTCCGTGTAAACCCCTCTGCGAATTTTTTTATTGCTTATATCTACTCGTATATTAATATACGTACAGAGACCTGTTACCCGATATTTAAATAGTTAACTAAATAAATTTTTTACTACCGCATTTTGCCAGATTATCTTTATAATCCCCACACTGATTAATTCTTTTTTAAGTCTGCATGGTATTACAGCTACTTATTTATGTCCCCTATTTCCGACACTATTTTAGATTATTTAATCTTGAAAACGGTCGCGGAAATCATCCAGCAGTCTCCCGAACTCGTTGGAAATTTCTCGCATGCTTTTGAAATTCCCGCAATCTATGGGAATCCCTCGCAATCTTTGAAAATCTCCCGCAATCTTTTGAAAGACGCTGCAATCAGTGGAAATCCCTAGAAATCCATTAAATTTCGCAATTTTGTCACATTTGTTTCTTAGTGGTTAACTCCTCGATCCAGACTTCTCGGTGGCCAAACTCTTGGACCCCATGACTGATCCATAGTGATCCATTTTTCAGGGTAATGGTAGTTAAACCATTGCCAAACCAACCTGAATAATGTGTTGGTGCACCATTCGCACTGCACCCACATATCGTGCCGGAGTGCAAGAGCAATATCCTCCAGTAGACCCGGAAGGTTATCATATAAAATTCGAAATAATTTTCTGCATTTAGCCTTTCAGGAAGTATAGAAGGCCCACGCAACCTTTCTCCAAGTATTTCTGCTCGTATATTTACTGAAAAACGTACCTGATAGTTTCTTTCGTGAACTGCATGAGGATTGTCATGGACCCAAATGTATTCGTTGTAACAGTTAAAAATACCGTTTCTTGTAAATGTAGCTTTGTCCATCCAGAACACATTGCTTATAAACAAAGGAAGTGCATGAGTTTTAGAAACTCCCAAATTTCTTGAAATACTTCGTATACTAGTGTCTGGATTTTCAGCTACTATCTTTAAAACGTTTTCCTCTAAGTTGGGTTCCCTTAATCTTGGTCGACCTCTGTTCATATAATGAGCTGGAATACTGGTTCCAGTTTCTCTTAGTCTTTGATCTGCAGCTCTATGAGCGGATGTCTTCTGTTGAGAAAACGTATGGCGTACAACCTTGCAGTTTCCTTAGAATTTTCTTGACAGTTTCGTAAAACCCATATCATGTCTGCATATTCATATGTCGCGTACTCCATGGTACAAAGCCAATTTATGATTGAAGCAAATCAAATGCAAGTGAAATTACAGTCTGGTATAAATCTGATGTCACAACTGACAGCAAAAATTTGACATTAAGAATTTTGAATGATTGTTTCCGTTTTTATTTTTTGTTCATATCAGGTCACCATAAATATGCATTGTTGTCATGTTTAATTTTAAGAAATTTCTTATCTTTTAACATCATTTCAAAAACGAAATACGAATAGTTAATAGTTATTTACTATACAAGTGGGATAACAGCATCATTAATATACGTGTGTGTAAGTTACAAACGAGTGCGTAGCACGAGTTATGTAAGCACACAGGTATATTAATGATGCATTATCACACATGTATTGTACAAAATTTTATCTACGACTGCCTAAAATTGAGAAAAGTGCATTAAGAGAAATGTCAGATCTGTCATTTTCAAAAATATTTTAGTATAGGCCATTCAGTAAACACAAAAACATTTAAATTTTTTTTAAGTTGGCATATATGTAAAATTGTTGTGCTAGGGATTCTGTATTTTGTTTTGCAAAGGTTTCCACACCTGCATAAAGTTGACTTTGAATTTAAAAATCTGGTGTGATACACTCACACAACTTCCTTTTACAGTGATCTTATAATTAGTCAAAAATTTCATTTTTAATTTTTAACCATTTGTTAAAAATTTTCAAAAATTACAAATTCTACAAAAACGGTACAAAATCGAGTGTTAGTTGAAGAGACAAATTTTCTCTAGAATTTTAAGGTGAATTCAAAAATGTAATAATATACCGGGTGTTTTATTTAAAATAGGAGTTAATAAAAAAAATAGAAAAAAAACAAAAGAAACCCACTTTAGAAGTATTCAACTGGAAAATCACCTATATCACATCAATACACATTAAAAATGTAAGAAAAATGTAAAATTTAAAAAAAATCGTTAGAGCCGTTTTTGAAAAAATCGAAAAAAACTGAAAAATCACAAGAGTAAACACCTACTTCCGGTTATGCGATTTTCTTCAAAAGCTTGCTGTCTCATCTACATAGTACACAAAACTTATATATGAAGTTTCAATGCCATACCTCTTTTCGTTTTTGAGATATTCTGTTCACAGACAGACAGACAGACAGACAGACAGACAGACAGACAGACACACAGACACACACACAGACAGACCAATGAAAAAAAATATGTTTTTTGGGATCAGGGGACTCTAAAACGTGAAGATCTGTTGAAAACTCAATTTCGAATTTTTGGGGTGAATCCAATACTTCCTTTATAGTAGTAAAAGGAAGTAAAAATGACAATTAATAAATCTCATTATTTCAGTGTCAAAGTACATATTATTCTGGAAATTCTTGCCTGAAGTTTTATAAAATGTAATAACAATACCTATTAATGAATTCTACATCAATATAGTATCTAATGCAGTATTTGTTTAACATGCTTAAAAGTAGTTATGACAGATACTAATTAAATGTCACACTCTTAACCTATTTGTTTTAGTAATTTTTTGTAAGTACATTCCTAGACAAAAGATGCATTTTGGGAGTACACTCATGAAATTTTAGAAATCAAAGGCCACTTTGTGTTTTTATGTTTAATGAACAGACTATAGGCAAATGTCATTATGTCATTCATTTGACACTACTTCAGTTAGGTAATGAAGCCATTACACAACTCAGTTGCGTAATGAAACCATTACATAACTGAGTAGTGTAATGAGCTTCATTACCTAACTGAAATAGTGTCAAATGAGTGACGTAATGCGTTACTTATCCCACCGGAGTAGATAAAACAAATTATGTATAGTCCATTTACTTGACATCTGCACTGTCAGTGTCAAATTTAAAAAAATGTCTTGACTATACCTCAAAAATAATGTGTTTTTTATTAGACTGTACAGTAATTTGATTGTTAAAATGTGAAAAATAGCAGTGGTGCCAACATAATGTCAGTTTGACAGTGCAGATGTCAAGTAAATGGACTATAGTCAATAATTTTTATTTTAAATATATTTCCTATTGATAAAATATGTATTTTATAGGGATGCACCGATACAGGTTTTTTGGCCGATACCGATATATCGGCCGATATATCGGCCGATACCGATATAATCGAGGCCGATATATCGGCCGATATATTCTCATTGCTCTCGCCACCACTTTTTGACTACATGCAAGCACGTGTGCGCCGCTGCTTGCTTGATTCGGGCGGGGTAATCCCCTAAATACAAACTCTAGCTTAGGTTTGCTTATGGAGGTGTCTTCTTGTCATTTCGTTTTAATAACGCAATTTAACACAGTCATGCAAGACCTTGAAATGGCATCCCCTGATCGAATGTTTTTGCTGATGGCCGAGCTCTGTGGACTAGTGGTTACCACGTCTGCTTAGTATTCGAGAGGTCGTGGGTTCGATTCCCTTGGCCGCCTTCTTTGATTCAGGTTTTTAGGTGGTTTTCCTGAGTCAACAGAATACCTTCTCCACCTTTCCTGGCCTCTCTTGCATTCTCCACCCATTCTGAAATATTCCCGTTATTGGCTGAAGAGGGACGCAAGGGGCCCCCAGCTGGCGGAATTTAAATGACCCTGAACCTTTACCTTTTTCTTTTTTGCTGATGCAGTGCATTCCAGAAACTGGAAGATATTTCGCTGCGTGGTGCAACACACTGGATGGAGAGCCTAATGTTTTTACATAATAATTTACAAAAAATGAATTTTCAATATGAGATAGTAGTTATATTTTATACTCCACAATGATTATTTACATTTTATTGTTCATTTCTTATAATAAATATTAAAATATTAAATATGGAAAGGAAATTCACTTTTGCCGATATATCGGCAAAAAGGAAGGCCGATATGACCGATACCGATATATCTCTAATTCGGCCGATATGGCCGATATGCCGATACCGAGTATCGGTATCGGTGCATCCCTAGTATTTTATTTAAGTTTTGTTATAGTCCCTTATTATTTACTGTTGGATATAACAATATTAACCACACCGTACAAGAAAATTAAGCTGCACAGGACAATTTTTGCAGTTTTGTGTTCATCTTTGATAATAGAAAACGGTTACCTGAAGCTTTAGTGGAAGTTGCGGGACATCCTGCATATTGTTTATTTGTAACAACTAACAACAGGGTGTCCTGTAATTCAACTGACAAACTACTGGAGTTATAGAGAACGTTGAAATAAAAATTTTGGATATAATTTTTTGTTTAATTTCTGCCCGTCGAGTTACGCCCTTCTAAAGAAGGGGTTTAAAATTAAGTTTTTGACATTTTACTGAAAACTGGAAAAGCGCATTAAAGTGAAAATTGGCAGAGATCTATGTTCTACAAATAATATAATTATATAATTTTTCGTATGACTAAGGGGTTGAAATTAGCAACTCTAGTAAATGTTTTTATTAAAACTTCTTAACAGATATGAATTAGACTTTAGAGTATTAAAAAAAATCAAAGGAAAAAATTTATGTATTTAAAAGTTTTTTTAAGCTTTTACTAATATAAGTTGAACGAAAAAACTAAAAGTGCTCAAAAAGCTTTTGAATAAATTAAGCTTTCTAGTACTTATTTTTATGTAATCAAATTCTTGTCCATCAAAAAGTTCTAATAGAACTACCCTCTTTAGGAGGGTATAACTCGGCAGGGAAGGATTTATACTATTTATAGGAAAAAGTTTATATGCAGATTTTGTATGTTTCGACATCCTCTATAAGCTCCAGAAGTTTGGTGGCCGAATTACAGAGCACCCTGTACATATAAACTACAGAAAACAATGAAATATAAATAATGATATATGGTTGGGCCAGTTTTGGGCAACCAAGTTTTAAAATTAATTTATGGCGGGAAAGGCTAATGCAATGTTGCATCGCATACAAGCTGTTTTAGATAGTAAGAATAACATTAGGCAGTGGTAGCTTAGCAGCTATTAAATACTTGCAACGTGCTAAAAAATTAACAACATCTAAGCACCCTAATATATGTGTTACTTTCAATTCCTATAATTAACTAATTTATTCGTTAAAAAATATTTCTGGGATGTAACAATTTAAATATTAACACATGTTTAAACAGTTCTGAGTAAATTATTTTAGCCATTCAACATAGTAGATGTGGTTGGGCCAAATGATAGGGTTCAGTGCTTGTAATATAGTTAGTTAGTTAGTTCATAACTATTTTTATGGAATTGGCTGCTGTGTTAAAAAAAAATAAAAAAAATTATAAGTTCTTTATTGAAATATCACTTTCTTTTTAATAGAACCAATTATCTTATACATTTTTAAATATTTTCATTGGGTATATTTGCTAGACAGTTTTTTGTGCGAATGATATTAAATAAAAAACCACATTTGACTTTTTGATAAACAAATCTAAGTAAATAAGATAACCTGCTCTCACCAAGCATCAATAACATATCCACTTGTTTAGTGTACATTTATAAATGCGACGTTCATTTTGCATCAGAAATAGTTTTGATGTACAGTTTGTCTTAAAGACCTTGTCCTTGACTTCGTGTGTGTATGGAACAATCGCTGAAATGTTCTTTCCTACTATTAAGAGGAACCAGATGCAAAATTATTTTTTCTACTCCTGTAACTAAAATGGCATTTAACATCCTACCATACACGTCGCTAAGTGACCTTTTAATGACGCCTTCATAACCTGTGTCTAAAGAGCCTCTTAGTCATGGACTGAAGTTGGCAACGATGTTTTAGTCATGGGTAGCGATGGGCAAAGGGAATTTTCCCAATTTGGAATACATATATCGAAAAGAGAACTATATAATAATTGACATAAAGATACAGGGTCCAGCAACGATGGGGGGGTGGAAATATTTCTAAAACCATGAAAGTTACATAAATATTGTGTATATGAAACTTGTAAGTACGAATGTTGTGCACATTACTGGAATAGTTTAGTTTTGATTATACAGGGTGGCTCATAAAAGTGGCTAATCAAACTTTTTTTTAAATAGAATGTTCTAAACTTGGTTAGCTCAAAGGTTTTGCATTGAAATACTAATCATTGTGATATAACTATTATGGATCTAACGTCAATTGTTTAGGAGATATTAAAGATTTTGTGCAAAAAAAATTTCGTGTGTAAAATGGTGGATCTGGGTATTAATGCTATACAGGATGCTCAACATGTGCAAATATAATAATTTAGGATTTTTTTAATGAGCTTTATTTTGACATTTTTCTTCATACCTCTAATTCCTACTGTTTTTCAGATATGCCTGTTTGAATATAAAAAGCCAATTTAAGCCCTTAAGATACTTTATTTCAAGGGATGACAAATAAATGCCATTAAAATGATAATTTAAATATTTGAGTTCTCCAAACAACATAAAACCAAGTTAAAAAAATGCAGCCACTACTGAAACCAGAAATAACAAATACAGAAAAACGAAAAACAGGAAAAAAATTAAATCTAAAAAGTGATTGAATTTAGGGCTAGGAAATGAAATGCCAAAAGAAGGATCATTAATAGTTATTTATGTATCTAGACAATGTTGGCTTTTTATAACCGATGCCTGAATTCAGGCCGGGATGATAGCCGAGGAAAGCTATCAGGCAAGGCGTTTGCAGACGAAAAATTAATGGTGTCCAAAAAAGTGTCATTTTTTGTACGTAAATGCGTCCGTAAAATCACATTTTATAGGAGGTCAAGAGAAAAAGTACTTTTCATAGATTCATTTAAACATATCAAAATAATTATATTTGCAGATTATGAGTTCACTGTATAGCTTTAATACTCGGAAGCAGAAATATTTGAATATTTAACTTAATTACGTACAGGATCCGGCAGGAACATATTGGCTTTTGTTTTCTTTAAATCTGATTTTATTTGACCTTGAAATTAGTTTATTCCTGCATTTCTCGGTTCTTCGAGTTTATTATTTCTTGTATCAACGCTGACTGGATTAAGGCTTTCTAAACCTGGTTTTGTGTTTTTAATTTTGGAGATCTCAAGTGTTTAAATTATTATTTTAACAGCGTTTGTTTGTTATCCTTTAAAATAAATTATCTTAAGTGGTTTTAAATTGTTTTTTATGTTTAAACACGCATATCTGAAAAACAGTTGAATTTTACAGGTATGAGGTAACATATCAAAAGAAAGCTCATTAAAAGGACTTTTCAAAAATTCAAAAATTACAGCGCGTTCCATTTGAAAAAAAAACAAAATTAATACTCAGATCCATCATTTTACACTCGAAAGGTAGTTCACAAAAAACATAATTTTTTGGTAACATTTTTTTCAGCAACCGCCTGAAGTTCAGCATTTTATTGCATAAAATCGTTAATATTTCTAAAACAATTGATGTTAGACCCATACACTGTTATATAGAAATGATTAGTATTTCAATGCAAAATTTTTAAACTAAGCAAATATAGGCATTACATTAAAAAGGAAGTAAGTTTGATTTGCCACACATTTTTGAAACGCCCTGTATAATCAATACTAATTTAGTAATGTGCACCACATTTATACCTACAACTTTTATATACGCAATAGTAGTTATAACTCTTCATAGTTTTAGAAATATCTTCCACCACTGCATCTTTGCGGGACCCTATATAATTTTGTCAGTGAATATACAGTCGCGGCCAAAAAAAAAAACGAGGCACTTCTTTTCGCATTTTGAAAATTAGGTCAAAAAAACTGTCCCGGTTGTTATGGCCGCGACTGTATGAGAGTTTATTCATTCTCACTGTTTAGTCACTTTCCAGACATCTCAGTGTGTAGTAATTATTCATGGCACACTCTTATGTATTTTTACTTTGAACACCTATCAATGGATTCAGAATTTAGAAGAGACTTAAAACATTTAAAAATATGCAGTATGAAAAAGTACATCGAGTTTGTTTGTATTGTGTGATCTAAAATATGATTCATCAAAGACTACCAAGGAAGTGAACGATGGACATAAGCTGTATATTATGTAGTATTTGTTCAGAAAGTAGGTCATTTTAATTAATACAACTGTCACTTTTTAGGTCATCTTAATTTGACAAGTCCGAAATCGCTTTTCAGACAGGTCCTTTAATTTTATCTTGTAGATCATGAGTTTTTTGTGCAGAGAGTAGATGGAACATTTAAGTAGTTTAAATTAGAGTCCCTGTATATAGATATACAGGATCTGTAGTTTAAATGTTCCAAATGCAAGTAGCGACATACGTGATCTTTTTCCTGGACATTGTTAATGAATCTTATTTTGGATCAAACGTTACATTTCTTTCACATAAGTAATCTGTCAAATTGCATAATTTGTTTGAAAAGTACAGTGTACTTTATAGGGTGTTTGTAAATTTCTTTACGGGCTATAACTTTGTTGTCAGTAAAGCTACCGAAGAGATTTTTTTTATTGTTCTGCGTACTAGCGTAATTGCTACAAAATAACTATGTACTTGAATTTTACATACCACGTAATATCCTGCATACAGACATGTAGTATTTGTTTTTAAATAATGTCCTGTCGATTTTTACTTAATATGAAATCAGTATTAAAAATAATGTATCAATTCTACATTTATTTATTTTTTATTTATGAAAAATCATTGAAAACTAATTCAAAATTGTAAAAAAATTGATACATGACATTTTAAAAATGTGTTTTCAACTGTTTTAACAATTACTTTTACATAATAATGGAAGATGTCCATTGTTTTATACTTCTGAGTCGGTTAATGAAATGTATTTCCTTTTATTTATAACAATATTTATAGTAAAATATGAATTTTAATATGCCTATATATAGGGTGGTGACAAACTAGTGCATTCATTATCTGTGCAATACGTTTTAGTCATTACTAACTAGTAACAAATTTCAATATCAATTTATATTTTTCAGCTTGAATACAAAGTTGCTTTCCTTCAAGTTTAACAGCTGAGTCTACATTTTTTATATTTTAGGTAGAAATGAATACATGATTTATGTTTCTACTATGCAAAAACACTGTTAATTACCTTGCAACCAAAATATTTCAAGTTTGTTTATCTACAAGTGTGTAAAATTGATTTTTAGTTGGCAGTTTTAAATGTGTAAAACAACTGTTTAATAATATGTTTTCATTAGTTCACCTCGTCAGTAGCAACATGTTTTAAAATTTGTAACCACGCAACATTACTACCGCTATCCTAATTTACATAATTTTTTTTTATATATACCGTGTTTTGTATCGTAGATAAAATATTATACGATACATATGCGTAAACCATATTTAGTCACTCGTGGGGCTTAAAACCCTCAGTCACTCGCTTTTTATCTCTGCCCCACTTGTGACTAAAGACTAGCTTTACACACTCGTATCGTAGACTACTATTTTGTAAAGAATACAAATAAAACATTAACATTATATCTTGCAACATTACGAAAAAATCCACGGCACTTGATCCATGTTTCATAGCAACAGCCCAGTACATAGTATATTTACTTAAACAGCATTGCCACATTTTTGCTAAAGAAACAGATTTTATTTTACTGATTCTAAATAACTCCATGCACCCTCAAGAAAAGCGCATTAATGATATAATGTGCTATTTTTTCATCACTGTATATTTGAGGTTAAGAATAATTTTGTTACACATACTATGTAAATAATTGATATACAATTTATTAATTACGTTGATAAGTTTGGAAGCTCAATATAAGATCTGAACATGTTGATTTAGTATTTTCAACATATAATGTTACAATTTGTAATCACCCAAGAAAGTTGTGTCATGTAAAATAAGTTTATGATTAACCACAAACTAATTTAAGAACATAGACATGAACTTGATAACAGTCCATTATGTGCTTCTTTACTAATGTAACATAATGGATACAAGTCGCATAATATTATGCTTAAGCAGTCGTGTTTGACCTCAAATTGATTAAATTTGATATGGTGTCACCTTTGGATGTCCAGCTATAGCCGCTTAACTTTCAGTATTACATGTAAACAATTTAAAAAAAGATCATTTTGTTGTTGGGATGTTAATAAATACGGATGCTTTTTATATTTATAGTTTTTTTACTTCCTTTTACAATGAACCCCAAAAATTCGAAATTGAGTTTTCAACAGATCTTCACGTTTTAGAATCCCCATGAACGCAAAAAACATGTTTTTGTTCATTGGTCTGCCTGTCTGTGTGTGAACAGAATATCTCAAAAACGAAAAGATATGGCGTTGAAACTTCATATACCGTGTGTCCACAAAATTTCGCACCATGAAATCAGAGCAACATTAATTTATCCCAAAGATCAGCTCTTGCTTTTACGACAACAGCTTAATAACAAACCCTATTATATTTATTTTTCTATGGCAATAAACAATTAAGTCGTATTCAATTTGACGAATGGTTTCAAATTCGACGTTAGCAGGTTAGGTTTTACGTCAGTTTTGACACAGGCTGATGCAAAACCTAACCTGCTAACCTCGAATTTGACATAGACTTACAGTGCCACCAACATATTATCATATGTTGTATAACCATGACCATTCAAAAACGTTCGATCATTTCTGAAGGCACTTTATTTGTTACTTGCAAATTCAATTTTAATGGTCAATGCTTAGCAACCGTTTAACTATCAATTGCTACCGAAAGAGTAGATCTTTAAAATAAAGTAATATCACTCCAGCGCCATGGTGCGTAGTCTCGTGGACGCACGGTATAAGTTTTGTGTACTATCTAGATGCGACAGCAAGCTTTTGAAGAAAATCGCATAACCGGAAGTGTGATGTTTATTTACTCTTGTGATTTTTCGATTCTTTCAAAAACTGCTCTTAACGATTTTTTACAAACTTGACATTTTTATTACACATTTAATTTGTATTGATGTGAGATAGGTGATTTTCCAGTTGAATACCTCTAAAAGGGGTTTCTTTTAATTTATGAACTCCTATTTTAAATAGAATACCCGTTATGTTATTATATTTTTGAATTCAGTTTAAAATTTTAGAGAAAATTTGTCTCTTTAACTAACTCTCTATTTTGTACGGTTTCTGTAGAATTTGTAATTTTTGAAAATTTTTGACAAATTATAAGATCACTGTAAAAGAAAGTTGTGTGCGTGTATCACAGCAGATTTTTGTTGTTGTATGTATTTGATATTTTGTAAAAGTGATATGTAAAGAAAATTTAGGCATACTGTGTTTGTTACAGGTATGATATACCGGGTCCTGAAGCCAACAATTCAAATGGAGACAAAGCAGTTGCGCCACCACCTTGTAGTGTTAATGACCGTACTCTAATAGCTAACTCTTCTGGTAGCAGCATTTACTGCTTTTTGTGTGGACTTCATTCAGAACTGACCTTAGCTCGAGTTATATACAGTAGACCGCAAGGTAAGAATGTAATAATAATTTATATAGTTTATTTAGCAATATGTATCTATGAACTAAGAAGCTAGAAAGAGAGCAGTATAACTATACGAATGTTGCAGTGGCTCGTACTGCAAAGAGACACCCAGAAAATAAGATCAAATCTGAGTTTTTTGTACTAAATAGTGTAAATTGTATAAAATAAATTTCAGTTTTGTACATTTAATTATTCTTTATCTTGTAATAATCAACATTTTTTTTTGTGTTTATGTAATATCCAAATTCAAGAAAAATATTTCAGTTAATGTAGGTTATTATGAACTAAATATCATAAATATTATTAGTAAATAATTACAAACATTTAGTAGTTGCTGACGTGCTATCGAAATTGTTTACGCTTGAATTTTGTTTTTGTAACAAGTATCTAACGATGTGTTCTCACATGTTTACCAGACGCAGCATTTGTTTATTGATTTTTTCAGAAGTAAGTTACTATAAAACTTTGTATTTATCATGTTGTTGTTCTTGATAAGTTAGTGTGAATGTACAAATGGAAATTTGCAACATTTCTAAAGCCTGTTAAATGAGCTAAGTAGCTTAGAAATTAGTTCCCTATTATCAACTGCTAGTACTTCTTTAAAATTATAAAATTTACATTGCTGAAATTATTCAATTACAATGTTATGTTAAGTTGGAGTTGTGCGGCCTTCACTGCAAATATAAAACTTGTGTGGCATTTTGTTGACTAAGAAACAGTAGAACAATTAAATGTTTTATTATTAAGTGACTTCGACATTAAATAGAATGAAGTAATGTCAATGTCAAATAACAAGAAACAATAGAAAATGCTCTAGTTTATGGTGTAAACTGTATAGCATCGATGAAGATTGGAAACGTGCATTATTTGACATTGAAGGATACACATTTTTGATAGTTATGAAAGTTATGAATGCACAATAGCATAGTTTTGTTAGCTCTTGAAACCTAATTCTGTTTTTGTGCTAGTTCTTAGTTCTACAGTGTGTCCTCGGATTGACTTTGCGATAGGTGTAATGAATCAATTTTTTTAATATGGATTTTGTCTTTTGCAGTCTAGGTCTGCTTGGTATAAAATTACAGTTCAAATGGGATCCAGTTGGCAGAGTTAGGTATGAGAATATAAATCATTGTCGGTAAAGTAAAATATTCTAAATCAAAAATCGTAGCGATAAACCGAGTTTCATGAAAAAGTAACATTTTACCATGGGTTGCGAGTGGGATTTATATCAATATTGCGGATAGTGGGTCGGGTGCAGATTTGAAACTGCGAGTCGCAGTTTCGGTGGCCGGTACAACTTCATTTCTTCAACATAAATTTTGTTTGTGTATGAAAAAATATACCTAATAATAATTTGACTACCGAAGTGTGAAAATAACCTTCTTTATTGTGTATAAAACTTAGATCAAGGCTATTCGATTCGCAGTTCTAACCTACCGCTGCCAAACATAGACTTGGACAAAACAAATATTAAAAAAAATAGCAGTCACACAAAGAAGCCATGGAGACGCAGATGATTGGCATATCTTTAAGAGACAAAAAAAATCATTGTGTCAGACAAACTATAGGAATGAGAGACGCTGTCGAAACAATTACCAGACTAAAATGCAGTAACGTTGGACATACAGTGAGGTGACCATACCTGGGTAGAAGGGCGTCCCCGAACCCGATGGACAAATGATCTCAAGTTAGCTGTAGGACTGAATTGGACCAGAGAAGCACAACACGGAGACCGTTTGAATGCCATGGAGGAGGTCTAGTATGTTCAGAGACGGACAGTAGAAGTGGGTCTTTAAGGTTGAGATTGGGTATAGGCATTCTATCTGCAGCAAGTTGCCTGTACGTGCTGCTCTAATATTCGAGTTAGGGGTCAAGTGCGGTTTTAATAGTCCAAAAATTGCAGGTTGCGGGTCGGGTCTGGGTCTGAAACGGCGGGTCGTGGGTCGGGTGCGGGTATGAAAATATGGAAATTGCGCTGTTTGGTGTTCAAGCAGTGTGTTTTGTAGGTTAAGGAATGGACCAGAATAACTCCTAAATACTTATGGTGATTACAATGTTTCACTCTAACACCATTCCATGCAATTTGTAATTTTTGTCCTATTCGAATGCCTACACACACCTGTGTTTTAGGCAGATTGGGTTTTAGCTGATCAGCTTTATAATATCATACAAGGCTATCCATTGCTGCAGTAATATGTGCTTCAACAGTTGTTACATTAATAATTGCCGATGTCAAATCGGAACATGCACTCGTGCTAACTCAGTGGAAGGGCATAGGTAACTTACCTTCAAAACTAAACGGTCGAAATTATAGGGGCGCCAAATGGATTCAGGCCCATGTTCCCTGGTTCATTTGAGCGAAAAAACCATTATTAAATTGCTCAAGGTAACAATACAACATAAACAATGAAAACCCACAGTTCGATAAATCGTATAATGTTTCAAATAGATAATGAATTAATAACGGGGAATAAAATCGATTTGTAATTATTGGCATTAACGGACAATAACAATACTATCACAAAATAAATGTATCACATAGGTAAATATCACACTCTTGATCAATCAAAACCTGAACAGTGTGCATCAGAAAACGCAGCCTTTGCTGAGGACGTGTAAAAGCTAATTTCCAAAATGAATTACTTTAAACTGTAAGTTGGCCAAAACAGGTAATTTAGTAACATCCCGAATATTGAATGAATGACACTGCAGTACTGCGTTCCACCTTTAATGTGTTAAATTGGTCCTCGCGAGTACTCACACATTTAGATATCTGTATGTCTTAGTGGTATACCAAATAACCTGCTGGGGTAGCTTTCCCTCCAGCGAACTTAATTACTAAGGCGATGGTTATGGAACAAACGTACGTGGATTTACCATTCGCTCAGCTAATTTATTAGCATGCATAGCTACGTTAATTATAACTGAACTAACTCAGCTTGAAACTGACGTTCATTTAACACACCTGAATTACAGTTAACTACAACAGCAGTGAAGCCGCTTTAAGGTTTAAGGCATATATGAACTACTAAATTAAGATAACGAACGGCAAGGCCGTTAGGAATTCAATAGCATGTCAATTATTATATCACAAAAACAAAATAGCCGTTAAGTTCACACCCCATCCAGCACAAGGTGAAGGTGGTGTTAGCTCCCAGCAGTTACTGCCAAACACAGGAGGCTTTCTAGGGTCTGCTTGAAAGTTGCAGGGGCCAGCGGGAATAAACAGAGATTAAACTGCACATCACTCGGCACTGCTGTAGGCCTCTGCTTTAATTGGTCACCTTTAGCCCGTAGCTTGGTGGCTAAGTATATAGAGGCTGATTTTTTTATCATGTAACAACTTGTAGGCAACCCATTATGCAGACGCATGCATTATGCATGCTTCTGTATAATGGGTTGCCTACGAGTTGTTACATGATAAAAAAATCATCCTGTATATGCCAAATTAGCAATTTGAGCAAGAAAGGATAATATCGGCTTACCAGAAACTCTGCCAGAAACACACCAAAAATGTGCTCACACAACAATTTCTGTTTGCATGGTGTTTAGGTTCGAAAATGTGGCCAAATCGATTATGCTACATATGCCTAATACAGCGGTTAATTACTACAATCCATCAATCCATTTCAGCCATGTTCACAGTGTTCGATGATTCAAGATTCGGTTCCGGCCAAAACAAACTGTTTTATTAACACCTGTCTGATATTTGGGGAAAGCGGAAGTGACACCAAACTGTATCGCCATCTAGCGACAATTAATGCCCTCGGCGGGAAGGATTGCAGATTGCATAGGAAACTGTATTTAAGTAGAACACTGCAGCCCGCTGAGATCTACATTCGACATACTCGTAGCATCAGTTGCCTAAATGCTGGGCGTTTTCGGCCCTTGAAACTTGCTAAATTACGACGAGACAATAAATTCGTCTCACAGTTTCAAAATCTGTAACTTAAGTTGCCAGAGTTAGGTCACCTGCATGTGTAAAGCTTTTAGTGATTGGTGGAAGGGGTTGAATTTTGAAATATATGCAAGGTATAAATCACCGGACGTGGTAACTCACATTAAGCTACTAAGGTTGCAATGGGCCGGACACCTGATTAGAATGTCAGATAACAGACCAGCAAAAAAGATTTATAAAGCACATTTTCAAGGCACACGAACAAGAGGGAGACCCCGGCGTAGATGGTCAGAGAACATAACGCAAGACGCCACGGAGTTACTAGGGATAAGAAATTGGGAAAGAGTAGCGGAAGATAGGGATGTGTGGAGGAAGAAATTGAAGGAGGCCCAGGTTCGATAGGACTGTAGCGCCATGGAGAGAGAGGAAGGGGTTGATCATTTGTATAGATATTAATATATTAAATAAAAAAGGAGACGGAACACTTTCCTGTGGCAATCGTTTTTTTTGCTAGCAACTTGCGTTTCCCTTGAAAATGGACAAAGAATCTGCAATTACGTAGAAGTGCTTGTATCATTTTCGTAACACCAACATCACTTGTGAGATTGTATACCTTGTTAAGTAACATTTTCTGGTGTGTCATGTCGTACGCAACCATCATGAGGTCTATGAATGAGGACTTGTGCAGCACAACTTTCACTTGGGCGGAAACCAGCTTGTTGAGCCATAAATAGTGGTTCAGTGGTGGCCATTAATCTATTAAGAAGTATTCTTTTGAATACTTTATAGGGATGACATAAGAGGGAGATTCGCCAGTAGCTTTTCGGGTCAGATCTTTCCCAGGTTTCAGTATTGGTATCACGCGGGACTTTCTCCACATCTTTGGAATTTGACACCTTATTGGACAATTATTAAACAGTTGTAAGAGCCAGTGCTTCGTTTGGTTACTAAAATTCTTGATTTGTTCTACTATTATATCATCTTAACCAGCTGCGTCACACCGTTTTTAAATTGCTCGTTGGTGTTCTCTAATTCAATTATATCAAATAATTTGCAAAAGTAGTTGTTTTCGCCTTGTTCATCCCTAACAATTTTTATTTTCTTAAGAGAATGATCTGCTTTGCCATTCACTAACAGTTGACGAGGAGTTGGGTCGCTATTAAGATGTTTAAGCAGCCTCCATCCTTTCTGGCTGCTTCTACACATATTCATCTCTTCCATCACCTTGATACAACGATCGCGTTTGAACTCGGCAACCAATGACATTAGCTCTCTACCTGCTCCAATGATGTCGTTGTGGAAAGGATCTTTGTCAAAGAAAAATAGATATTTGTTCATTTTAGCAGATTCAGATGTTAAACCTTGAACGTAGTTTGTTCGACAGTCATGTGGGATTGACAGTCTGGAGGAGAATTGAATAACGTCCATAAATTGTTGATACGATTCGGATATTGGATCAATATCTCTGTTCACCCTACTATCTAAGATAGCTGCAAATATTTCCCAGTTAGCTTTTTTAAAATTAAATCGTCTATGGGAGAATTGCTGATACTAGACGACAGATAACGGGTTTATGTTGTGTGCTAGGAATTGGCTTGCTGATTGCTTGTATACACTGTTTTGAGACATCTACGCTTACAAACATAAGATCTAGGTTGTATCCCCGTTGCCATCTTGCACTATTAAAGAAGCATTAAAGTCTACTTTCGTACATTAGACACATTTGATTTTGCCCACTCTATTGAGCTTTGAGGCTTGGAGCACAAGATGCACGCGCTCATTGCATTTGTGGATGTAGCTCAGGCGTTTGATCGTATCTGGATCGATGGACTTGTTTACAAAATGATAACGATAAACACTCCCCCATATCTGTTGAAGATAATTGCCTCCTTTCTATCTGATAGGACCTTTCAGGTTTGAGTCAACTCCTACGCTTCTACCATGCGTCAAATACTAGCTGGTGTTCCACAGGGATCAATCCTGGTCCCTATATTATTTAATGTATACATGTTCGATATTCCCACTCCTCACAATTCAAGCATCGCTATGTATGCTGATGACACAGCGATAATAACCCAAGATCAGGATAATAATAATGCAGCCAATAACCTACAAGAAACTCTAAACCAACTTAACATATGGTATAGCAAATGGAAGCTCACTATCAACGCAAATAAATGCGAAGCTAAAATCTTTACCCTCCGTAGACCACTAGACCCCCCAAATCTGCTCATAAATGACACTCCTATTCAATGGAACCCAAAGGACAGCGCAGTGCGCTATTTTGGCATACACTTCGCTAAAAAACTAAAATGGAGCCTTCACATTAATAAAAAATTATCGGAATCATACGCCAGATTGAGTATGCTATACCCGATCATCAATAAAAAATCATCTCTCAGAACAAAATGCGGGACTATAATGTACACGTCCTTAATAAGGCCTATTCTCACTTATGGATGCAGTATATGGAGTGCCACATCTGGCCACATCAAAAACCAATCTCAATAAAATCCAGGTACTACAAAATAAAGTTCTGCGAATAATTACCAAAGCTGAGTGGTTTATTTGAAACTCTCAGTTACACAAAGAGACGGACATCCCCACAATCTAATAGTTTATTACTCAAACAACTAAAAAATATTAACCAGTGCGATAGTGCGAACTATTAGAACTTGGGACAAAAATTGGTGCACATTAGACTAAAACATAAACTGCCAATTGATCTACTGAATAGTGACACTGAGTGAATTACATCCAAAGTTTCCTGTGAACTAAACTCATTACTTCATGATAAGTAGTACTTTACTCCCTTGGTTCTCAATACCATGACTCTAGTGCATAGTGATGTCAGTATGATAAAAAACTAAAAATTAACTCTGCCATGAATAGCAGTTGATGCTGAAGTGGCATAAACATTTATAAAAAAAGATTTTAAAAAAAACTGCGCAACTCTGCATTGTCAACATCATGTTCACATTCCCAAATATTATAGTGACTATTGAAATCACTTATAACAAAATGGTTTCTAATTCATATTATAATCACTAGGTTTACTAAAATGGAAGGGGGGATTTGGATAATTTATTAATTGTATATTAAATGTTAAAAAGATAATTACTAGGATAAGCGGTAACTGCATTTTAAAGTACATAAGGTTAGTTTCGAAGCAGTGATTCTATGGATTGTAAAATTATAAAAATAAAATTAAATAAAACCAGTATGATAAAAATAATGAACAATTTTTAAAACCCAATAGTAGTTTATTCTGCAATATTTAAAAATTAACGAGACTATGAGAATAGTTAAGCCATCAGTTTTCCAAAAATTTTCAAATTGAGCCATTGTGTGGCGTAAAAATGTTATCAACCTGTTAATTTTAACAGGAGCGATGAACCCAATATCTCTAATAAACTCAACAATAAAACAAAAAATTGACTATTGAAAATATTAAATTATAGTGACAGTAGTTCATATTGTATTATTTCGGGTGGTTCAAAGATACGTAGGTAAACTAAAATTCAGCACAGCATTGCATTGATGAGTATGGGTAGTTTTGGTTATTAAATCAAACCGATGCTGACGCCTTTATTTAATAGGCGATATCTATTATGGAAATTTTTGCATAATTCTAACTGTCAGAGATGCCTCTGTTTAATAAATTATGGTCAGCATTTAGTTGATTAAGTTGACATTGTAATAAGAATAAGTGTTGCTGCGACGTTCAAATTCTACCGGTATTTGTTAACAGTGTATAATTTTTTATACTAATGAAAGTGTTCATAATTTGTTAGTAGCCATTACAGGCCTTAGTGATATTGATTGCAACAGTATTACTGTATGTGTGCTGTTATTAATAAAATGATGATTATTTATGGAATTATCAGCAAATAGTATCGTTAGTGGTCTTTTAAAGATATAGCAACACAATAATTAACTACAATTATTGATACAAAGAATTTATTTGTAGATGTGAGATTTGTTAAAAACTTTTAATAAGAATTTTTTATTGATAGTTCAGTAACTTTCTATTTTATTTTATTTGCAGTTAAATGTTTTCTTATTGCCTAATGCACAGCTCGTTGTAGAAGTTAATTTTGATGTTCTGAGACAAAATAAACATGTAGGGCAAGATGAACTTGATATTTATACCTTCGTTCTTGTGCAAGAAATTATTTTAATTCTTTTGACTATTCAATTCACCTGTCATCTGTCAAAAAGTAACCAATGAAAATCCAGAATTCTGACGTTTCTTGAACAATCAAAAAAATATCAGCGGATATATCTTCCTAGAAGGTATTCAAGTGACTATTTTTAACAAATGCAGGGCTCGAAGCCGGTACATATTTTATGTAAAAGTACATATTTTTTAGCTTGGTACATAAAATTACATAAATTTAAAAAAAGGTAGGTACATAAAGTTCATATTTCCCGTGTTTCGACTATTTTTGATATTCTACAATATATGTAATAAGGTGATTACTGACTTTTAAAAAGTTGGAAAATAAGCTGTTATCAACTTTCAAACTTTCCAACCGGTCGGAAAAGTGGTTGTCGTGGCGGCGCCAGCGGTTGGAAAGTAATCAATTGCCGATCGCTGTCTAGTAGGTAGGGACACTGGAAATCTCGTTCATCCACTCATGCGCGTCACTACCTGTGGAATCATAATATAATAATAATTCTTCCAGTTATTGTTTAGGTTTAGAATAAAGTGGTTGTGAATAAAATAGTATACATACCGAGGTGGAAAGTGTTTCATTCCTGTCTCGAGATAAAGTTGACTTCGATGCTTCGCGTCTCGGTTAACTACTTAGTTTCTCAACAGTAATGAAACACTGTCCACCTCGGTATGTAATATACTATTACTTACAGTCGGTTAATAATAGGTACGTTTCTAACCTTGCAAACAGTAGGAAAGCGAGTCATTATTTACTGTACTTTACGTCACTATCAATCAACTTGTCATTTTACCTAGCAACAGCGTTGCAGATTCTTTTGTTAAAGTGACTTATGAAACTGCGATAAAAATACATATTATTTGAAACTTACATAATTATATGAAGAATAACAAAAACCGATTGTGAGTAAAATAGTATACATACCACGGTGAAAAGTTTCATTCCTGTCTTGGTTAACTATTTAATCTCTCGACAGTAATGAAACTCTTTCAACTTCGGTATGTAATATACTATTATAAAAAAATATTTGTTGTTTTGTTAATATACAGGCATTTCCAAAATTAAAGTTTATTTTGTTACTTTATCTATCGCCTTTTGTATAGAATATTTTCTACAATTTTATTTTATACTACATTGATTTTTATTTTATACTGAAGTTTGGTGACATTGATAATAAGTGGTACATATTTGGTACATAATTCTGAAATTTTTGGTCACTATTTACATAAATTTCAATGCAAATACCACTTTGAGCCCTGCAAATGCTATTTTTATTAGAAAAAGTCAATATTAGTGTTCTGTTACTATAGAAATTGTGTAGTTTGTTGCTAGATTTACTGAAAACTAATTTGAAAAAGTAGTTTGGTTCATTAAATAGTCCCTCGAATACCATTCTTAGTCAAAGTTAAGTAGATTATTTTTGCGGTGGTATCACTACTCATGTCCATTGCGCTTTGGATTAGGACTCGTGCTATCACACTCGTCCTAATCGTACCAAAGCGCAATGGACATTCGTGACACCACCGCAAAAATAGTCGACATAACTTTGACTACTCATGGTATTACAAGTGATTATTCCTCATAAACATGTTTAAACATTAATGGTAGGTTTACTGTCGGTCTGCCTATCTCTTTATAAAGTATCCAATAGTTAAAATTCACATAAATTTATTGTTAGGTTTTCTAAGGAATATAACTTTTATCGTCTTTCATATGTACTTAATTTATCTGCCGGTTTTACAAACCAAGGATAAAGTTATCCACGGAATAAATACCAGCGTACATAAATCAAACAAGTAGAGACACTCACACCCGTATTCATAGTCGTTCGCCAGCGGATCGCCGGCGACTCGCCGGAGTTTCGTTATGAATAGTATGTTGGCGGCACTGTACGTCTATGTCAAATTTGAGGTGATCAGGTTAGGTTTTCAGTCAGTTTTGACAGAAACTGACACAAAATCTAACCTGCTAACCTCGAATTTGACATAGACGTACAGTGCCGCCAACATGCTATTCATAACGAAACTCTGGCGAGTCGCCGGCGATCCGCTGGCGAACGACTATGAATACGGGCGTCACTGTCGGTTCCTTTGATGTCATAATTCCGATTTGGATGACCTTGAACGGCTCCTGGGGGGGGGGGGGGGGGGTACTTGCCGATAGTACTAACAGATGGCGCCACTACTTGATCACATCATGATTGGTAGCAGAGCCAGTAACTGGCTCTGATTGGTAGAACTTTGTGCTGCCATCTGATAGTGAAGCTTAGAAATACCCCCGAGTTACTGTCCCAGCCACTCTAGACAGGTTTCAACATTTGGCATGAGTGTCTCTACTTGTTTGATGTATGTACGCTGTAAATACCCTATAGACTGTCTTTAGGTGAGTTTACAGTATAGGGTGTTATGGAAAACAGCGTTGCCACATCTCTGCACAAAATTGTTTTGAAGTAGATATACACGTCAGCTATAAACTAATCCTGCTTTTGTTATATGAAGTATGAACCGCTTATTGTTGTTAACATACAGTATTTTACCTGCGGCGTAACTTTGTAATGCTGAACTGACCTACCTGCTGGTCGGTCGCTCTGACTTGGCGACACAGGAGCAGTAACTCCCATAAGATTTACATTGCTCTGTGCTTGCTGTACTGCAAACTCACCTTGAGACGGCCTATAGAAACGATTGTTGTAACAAAGGAAACTATGACAATTATACCTCGGATAGCTTATTCTAGGTATACAGATTGTCCGAAATCCGTTTTGAACGTAGGAAATTAATGAGTGCGACAAGGAAGACATAAACAAAATGAGTAGCAGGAAAAGATAGAATGTAATCATGGCTAGGTAAATTTTTAAACTAAAATTAAGTTAATGAAACAAACACTTCTGTCAAATTTTTTATCTGTCATTAAGAGTATAAAGTGAGGTTTAAATGATTAAAATAATTATGTGAATAGTAAACAATAGTAAATAAATTGCTGATAGGAGCAATTCGTGTATTCAAAGTGTGGAGATAAAATATTTGACAGAAGTGCTTGTTTGTTTCATTGCCTTAATTTTAGTTTAAAAATTTACCTAGCCATGATAACATTCTATCTTTGTTCTGCTACTCTTTATGTCTTCCGTGTCGTGCTCATTAATCTCCTATGTTGAAAACGGATTTCGGACAGTCTGTATACTCGCATTTTTATATGGTTGGCAGTAGGAGGAACTGCTTCAACTTCAAATAGATACAGAAAACAGTAATTACTAACTTGATGCTCAGAGAGATAGTAGATGATAGGATAGTAGTCTGCTTTTGCATTGTACTTGGCTGTACACGTCAAACATACTTTCCAAAACCATCGTTCTAAAATTCTACGCGATGCAAAGAGGAAACGATCCAAAAATTTTACAGAGCTACATGTATGATTCGTAGTTAAGATTGCGATAAAAAATAAGAAGGCTGATGCTGATATGTGCAAACTGAAAAATAAAACATGGGAAGCGATTGCAGAGGAGTTCTTTATCGTCCCAACAATTTAAATTATCTTGTCGGGAACATACAGTATACCAACGTCTCTCATGGTTTACGACATTCATCAATTCAGTCAATTCATCTTCAAAATCATAAAAATTTCCATTTTAATTTCAGTGTTTGACAATTCACTGACATTATAAAGTTACCAATAAATACTGTTTTTATGACCGACCAGAGAATAGACAGTTTCTGGAGAATTTTTTCGCCAGGAAGTAACGTTTTGGCGGCCAAGATCGGAAAACGGGCATCAGGGATCGGCAAAAGCTTTTGCTAATCTCAAAATTTTTTTGAGTGTATGAAAGTGAATTTTGCAAGTTTAAAAGTATGGATTCGGATGTTGTAAAAAAAAAATTCTGCGATACATGACTGGAAAGTGTTTTGCAGGTCGAACGAAGTAGATTCCAGGAAGCTTGGGGAGTCTGGTCTTGTAACGTAAATTACTATACTGGCTGATCTACCTAGCTGAAAACTTAAATGTCAGATAAATTGCTTTTTCGACGACTGACATCGAAAGTAGATTTTTCTCACTGTCATTTGACAACAGAAAGTTAACATTTGCCGCTGAGCGTGCGTTTTCATCATTTTGCCGCTCGCCGAGCGTTTTGGGTTTCCGCGTGAACAAAATAGGTAGCCACGTCCGAATGTTTCCTTGACAACGCCCGTCATTTGTGGAAATAATCGCGTCACATGTCATAGACTGCGCGAGTAATGTTAACTTGATTGTCAATTAATTTTTGCGATAAAATTAAATTTGATATTTTCCTTTAATAATATGCTCAGTCGTCGAAAAAATAGTATGTATGTTTCGAGCTAAAAGTGCGCTTGCCGCTTTTGCATGATTGCTGGTTTCGACTTCGTCTCAACCAGCAATATTCATGCGCAAGCGGCAAGAATGCACTTTCAGCTCTTAACATACAATATACTATTATAAGGCAGATTAATTCTATCGATAGGTGAAAAGACACTTTTTGTAGGTATAAGACAAATCATTTTATGGAGAAGTTTATAAGGAGGTGGAAAGACCGGTCCTTAGAATAAATTATTTATATTTAGGGGTAGGATAGCGTAGGTAGCCAAGAATATTTTCTTAATTGTTATACTCTTGTCATAGGCTATTTATTAATTAACTGATATTATTATTATTATGCAAAGGAGATACCTGGAATTTAATTATATTTTCTACGAAATATAAATTCATACTAAATTGCAATTTATGACAATCTCGACGATTTCAACTAACAATTGCAAGTGTCTGGTGAAATTATTGAAAAGTTGAAATTATTGAATAATTTTCACAACCCATGACAAAAGGAAAAAACAATATGCAATAGAAATGGGTCAGATTTAAATTAATTTATTGCGAAAAAACAAAAATAAGTAAATCGAATGGTTTGCAATTTATTGCAGACAAAACGGAGACATGATGCATATGGGTTTAAAGGATGGCACAATTAAAACTTGAAATTATAGAATCAACAAACGTGCAGGCAACTGAAGTTACAAGATGTTTGAAGTAAACACAAATTTCGTTCATATTTTCGAGAGTTGGAATTACCACAATTGGACTGTATTTAAAAATTATTATATTTCCAGAAAATTATGTTTTATGATATGACTACGGCTGTCAATTATTACGTTAGAAGTAAAATATATTATTAGTAATTGAAAATGAATGAAATTCGAGTAAGTAAATAAAATGTGTTATTGTTTGTTTGCAGGAAGAAACGCTCCATATTTTCCAGCACTGCTAAGACATATAAGTCCACCAAACGCTGAGCAGCTGAGAGAGGATGGATCAGCATTGGTGTGCACATTCTGTTACCACAGTCTTGTTAGCCAATGGAGGCGGTATGAAAATCAAGGCAGTAGTACCACCCCCGCTGACAGACGGGAATATAATACTCATGACTATTGTTGCTATGTCTGTGGAATTGTCACTTATCGAAAAAGGGTTCGTGCCCTACAGATAAAGGTAAGCGAAAAACTAATAATATAATAAAATATAGATTATTTAAAAATTATTATTAAATATTATGAAAAAAATATTGTATATAATATGAGTGGTCTCATATTTGTAGTTAAGAGCAAGAGTAGGTGTGGTGACAAACACAACAGCTATTTAACGAGTAAGATCTGAATGACACAAAAATGGTTGTGTATCTCAACGTTAATATTGTCATTGTATGAATTTTTGATGAAAGTATTGCCAAAATAAGAAAAAATGGAAGGCAGCTATTGGTAATTTTATTTTGAGTTGAATTGTCAGTGTTAAATATTATGGAAAAATTGATAGTATTGATATTGAAAAATAAGAAAAATTGAAGTATTTTATAATAATATAGGTTTTAATCTGTTTAACTTAAAATCAAAATAAATGCTTTGCAATCTGGAAAGAGTCAAATTACGCGTGTAGAAATTTTTGGTTGAAATATGTACATATCAATTTCAATGTCATTAAGAATAACTTTTAAAATATATTTCAAAATTACAAAACATAAAAAAGAGCACAAAATAACGTGGATGAGACCAGGAACAACAAAAGGCACCAAATTAACCACTGCTTAATAACAAAAAAATGGCTAGGATAATAATAAATGACACAAGAACATATAGCGGAGCGAATTTAGATACAGACCATCTGTTAGTTATCACAAAAATGAAAATCATAAGGGGAATAACCACTAGAACAAAAAGAAAGCTATGGAACACGGAAAAGCTGAAGAAGACGAACACAAGGCAGGCATACATAGAGGGGATAAACAAAAAAATAGCAGAAGACAATAAGAATAATATAGAACACGACTGGAGGGATATAAAGAACAGCATCATAAAAGCAGCAGAGGAAACAATAGGACAGGAACAAAACAGTAAAACCAAGGATTGGTATGATGAAGAATGCAAAAACAAGATTAAAGATAAAAATTAAGCAAGAAATAAGTGGATAGCAACAGGGAAAGAGGAAGAACAGGCAATATACAAAGAAAAGAAAAAAAAGGCGGATAAATTCTGTAAAAGAAAAAAGAACAATGGAGCAAGGAAACAATGAAACATTTTGAAGAAAACAGTCAAGTCAATAGGAAATTATTCCAACATATAAAGAAACAAAACAGGGAGAACAAAGCAGTAGCAAAAATAAGCAAAAAGGAATTGGAAGTTGACTACACAAACCTTTTTAAAGAAAACGAAAACTCACGAGAATGAAGAACCAAGGGGAAATAGTGGCGAAGAAGAACAACCAACATATGAAGAGTTTAACGCAACCATAAAACAACTTAAAAATAGGAAAGCAACATGCCCAGACATGATAGTAAATGAATTAGTAAAGAGCGGAGGAGAAAAACTACTAAAGAAAATATACAACCTAATTATTCAGATTTGGAAGAAACAACAAATGCGTAAGGAAAGGGAATAGGGGATTGATATTACCAATCCACAAAAAAGGTGACCAAAACAAATGCCATAACTACATAACCCTCCTAAACGCAGTATATAAAACTTCACTAATAACGGAAAAAATAACAAAATACACCGAAGAGAAGATGGGAGAATACCAATACGGTTTCAGAAAAGGGAAATCAACAAGTGACACCATACACATGACACAAGTAATTGAAAAACGTTATGAACACAGAATATATATACTATTGGTGGCTTTTAGCCAGGCTTTTGACAGTGTAAACGGATAGAAAATAATAGAGGAGTAGAGGACTTGGGTGAAATGGAAATACCTGCAAAAATGATCAGATTAACAAAAATGACAATAGAAAACTCCAGGGCCAGAATAATAACGAAGGAAGGAGACACAAACGAAATCAGTATAACTAAGGTGATGCGCTGTCGACAGTATTGTTTAATGTGGCTTTAGATGTGACTATCAAAACAATAGAAGTGAGAAAAATAATTACAACAAAGAGGATACAGATAATAGGATATGCGGATGACCTCGCAAGAGAAAGAAGAGATTTAGATAAGCTGCTAATAGATTTAGCGGGAAAAGTAAAACAAGATGATGTTTATAAATAAATATGGAAAAAACAAAGTACATGATAGTAAGCAGAAAGAAAGAACAACGAAAGCATAAAACAAATAAACATACAGTGCTGTAACTTTAGTAAAGTGGAGAATTTATATATACTATCCATTCAAAAAACTTGTGGACTGTCAATGTCAAATTTTTTAAATATTTACTGAGTGTACTCTGGAAATTACAGTTTCGATCTAGTGATTTCTAGTAATATTTATAGTTAGGTTAAGTTATGTGTCAGAAGTTTTTCTTTGTAATAATCATATAACATGTGAGCAAATGAAAACAAAATCGAGCTTGGCTTTGAAATATTTGTTGTATGAATAATATGTTGGTGGCACTGTCAGTCTATGTTAAATTTGAGGTTAGCGGAAGTTCCAAAACAGAATTTAAACAAGGTACCAACTTGACAGCGTTTTGACAGTTTACGAGTTTTGTGAATGGATAGTATATACAAATGATTACCATAACTAGTTTTTGTTTATAGATGAATAATAGCTATTTATGTTACAAGTACGAAATTAAGGACTTTTTTGGACGAGCCGCAGTTTGTGGCCAAGCAAGTGCAATGAGCGAGGCACATAAATAAGGCGAGTCTAAAAGTTCGCTTTCGTACGAGTTACATACATAATTGTTTCTTCTACTGTTTTGAAAGCGTTTTTTCTTATTCTTATATATCGAGGAGGTCATGATCATACTACAAAATAGCAATGTGTATTTTGATTGTGACCAATGGAAACACGGCATTAGCTTTTGTTGCTATGGTTATTACTACTGAAAAGTAAAAGTTACTAGTACAAAAAAGTGGATGTTTTCAGCCACTAAACAGTGCCGAAATTTATAGCTTTTTAATGAAGTAGAATAAAAATCAAATTTTGTACAGTACAGTTTTGATAGATGCTCTGATTGTTTTAGCAATTATAATTTTATCTATGATTATCGTTAATTTTGGCCATGTTTTGCATTGTATTAAAAATAATATAGGATAACCATAGGTTATATAAACAGGATTTATAAATTGACTACTAGATATATAAACATAAGTTACTATCCTACGATATGTAAGATTTCTACATTATCTTGAATTGTTAAAAGATAAATTATTATTTATAAATTGACTTTTTTGTGTTTACCATGGAATGATACCAAAATAGTTAAAAAAGGAAGCAATGAAAACTTATCACACTTATATTTTGTTTAAATTAATCTTTAAGGTATAATGGGGTTATCGTATGATTCATGCAAGATATCACTTGTTTTAATGTTAAGGTTACTATACATTTGCTAGTATTTCAGCGATTAACAGTCGTATTTTAAACGTAATTTGCATTTGTATACAAATAACATGCACAAATATTTCATATTTAAGGAGGGCATGACACAGACATTACATTTTTTGTAATTTTAGTGTTACTGTTAAATTTTTCATACATTTCTAATTCACTATTCTGCTAGGATTGTGCTTTATGTAGCAGACCATTAATTACTTGATAACCTTTGCTCTCATTTTCTTTGGAGTTAAAAGGTTGCAGGGGTCATAGTAGATATAAATGTTTCTTATTACGTATTTGAATATTTTGAAAAATATTTTTATGATGGAAGTAAAACCTTGTGGGGAAAGTTTCATGTTTTGTTATTTTGTTTTTGGAAAACATTGCATTTGCAAAATGGGGCTCGGTGAATGGGTGTCTGTATATTTTATTAAAATGTTTTCGAAGTAGATTTCTATAAAATTAGCAAATTGCTGATATTAAAATTTCAGTTTAGAATAAAAAACTGTTCTAATTAATAAAAATGATCTGCTTTTTTGTATCATAATGTGATTATTACAATTTTTTTATTTATTTCTTTAAAATTTACATCATGAAAGTGTTTTCTTATGACAGAATGTCAGTTATAATAGTATACATTCTATTTATGGACTAGTTAACTATTAGGATTGATTATGAAACTTCTATTTGCCATACCAATTCACAGCTAAGAACCACAAATAAGTTCTAATGGATTTTTAACAAATAGATTGTTTTTGTGTCTCCGTATTATCGTACATATAAGCAAATATTTTTTGTATGCTACTAGAAGTTATTTTTGCAGGACTTTCCTTTTTTACGATTCCATCCAAAACCTGAAAATTCGCTTTTGTTGGAAAATGGTGACTATTCAGTCGTATGTTTGGACTGTTATGAAACATTAAGAACTCAAAGCTTAGAATATGAACGTTGGGGGTTACCTGTAGACAAAAGGCAGTATAACTGGATTACTCAGCCGCCACCGCCTGAAGACAGCCCTGAAGCTACCGTTGCACGTTTACCTAGTGGACAACGCAGTGATAAAGTAGTAAGTTTCTTAGATTATTTTTGCTAAACATTTGTGTTGGCTTTTTATGTGGTTGTTAATCTCAACTAGACAAATTTTATAATGCAATTTATTTTAGGTTCCTCAAACATTTGTGGCAAGGCCTGCAAGAAAGAATTGTTCTCCAAAAACTGATAGAAAGACTGCAACAAAACCTGAGTCAAGTAAGTTTTTTTGTAATTGTTTTGATTTCTTTATTCCTTACTTTTTACAAATAGTAGTATATTGTGTAACTAGTAAGAAAAGGAACATATGAGGGCTGTTTCCTTTGCTCCACTCTTTTGACCGCCTTATATTTTTCTTCTAGCTTTCTACATAGCCCCCATTAACGGTTATACATTTTTCGCTCCAATATTTCAACATTTTTAAAGCTTCTTGGTAAAAGGAATGTTCAACCTCTGCACACCACTGATTTACCGCACATAACACGTCATTGCCCAAAGAAAATTTTAAATTTAAAATATCAACGCACGTAACTATGCTGCGAGGCGCTAATATTGGAAATAAACAGAGTAAAAGTTTTGACCTTTGCCGAATTTTTAATTTAGGCGTGGCTGAACTGAGAAAAGGATTAAAATCAAAGCTAAAAATTGGCAAAAAGGCGGAAAAGGGCGAAAATACAGCAAATTGTCCTCGCAATATCTTTGAAATGAATGATTATAGGACATATTTTTAATTAAGAGTTTTTTTCTTATTTTTTTATGCAGAATAACGCCCTTACATTAGTTCTGTGCAATTTTGAAACATCCTGTATAATAAGTTTATAAAATTTATAGAATAAGAAAATTTGCTAAATTTCTTACAATTCGGATTTAGGAAAAATTAGAAGAAATAGTCAAACATGTTTTCATGGACTTGGCGAGGGCATTTGACACTGTTAAGCACGAAAATCTCCTTGATGTTCTGGAACGTTATGGCGTTCATGGTGTAGCGTTGGATGTCTTTCACGGATGGAGTGCAACATGTCAAAGTCAATGATACTATTAGTGAACCGTTGATTGTTAGAATGGGTGTACCTCAAGCAGAGCTGTTCCGAGTACAGATAAAGAGTACTCGAGTACCGAGCACAAATACTTTACTTAAAATGTAATTGAGTACCGAGTACAAGTACACAATGAAAGCATTCGAATACCTATACAAGTACAGAGTACCGAATACAGAGGAATGCAATGGCGGAACAATGGTAAAAACAAAACAAAATTTTTTTTCAAGTCCTATTTTATTGGCTTTTAAGTTTTTCAAAATTGTAATCTGTCAGGGCATGGCGAAGTGGTCTGTTTACCAGTGTCACGAGTGAAAAGAATTGTTCTACTGCGGCCAATGATGGCAAACAAATAAAATGAAAGAACTTTTCTATAATATTTCATAAAAGAACACGTTTTCTTCCTGTACATCGAAAACTGTATGTTAGCAAACATAAAATAAATTATAAAAGTACTTTCATCTCTTTATCATTATGCTATACTTTTTATAAACGCACATGCTAGGCGGCCGAAGTAATCTGCATACGCCGTAGAACTTCGTTAATGATGCTTTTACTACCTAAGGTCTAGTAATTAAAAACATATAATTAATTTAGGTACGTGTATTCGAGTGCCCGAAAATGTATTACAGTACACGTAAATGTATTCGAGTACACGTAAATGTATTCGAGTACCCGAAAATGTATTCAAGTACAGGGATATGTACTCGAGTACACGTAAATGCATCAAATACAAGTACAAGTACATTGCAAAAAGTGTACTCGTGGACTGAGTACCGAGTACACTAAAAGTACTCAGAGTACAGTTACTGAGTACTTGTACTCGAGTACTGCACAGCTCTGACCTCAAGGAACCGTTATGGTTTCAATACTCTTCTTTACCTATATTAACTCTCTTTTGTCCTTATTGGCAGGTGCAAAAATTATTTCCTATGCCGATGATACAGTCATTTTTTGTAAGAATTCTTGGGAAGAATCTAAAGTGGCTGTTCAGGCTGGTATACAAAAAATTAAAAACTGGCTAAATTTGTATCATTTATCATTAAACTGTAATAAAATCCACTACCTGGCCTTTACTCTAACGGAAACTAATAAACCTGATTTCACCAGTATAAAAATCACAGGCATGGAAGATTGAGAAATTAAAAAGGCAAATGACATTAAATACTTGGGTATAGTCATTGATAAAAATCTGAAATGGAGTACACATGTAGATTATCTGACGAAAGAGGTGAGGAAGCTAATTTACAAATTTTATCAGCTGCGGGAGTTTCTTTCGACAAAATTATTGTTATTAATTTACAAGTCTCTTGCTGAATCGCTTTTTCATTATGGTATCATAGCATGGGTAGGAATGTATAAGAACTCATTACAGAAATTAAATGTAACCCAGAATTCTATACTAAAAATCATATTCAAGAAACAAAGACGGTATCATACAAACCTAATTTATACAGAAGATGTCGCACCCTCAATGCATAACATAACTCTAAATTTTTTTGTTTTGAGATAATGGCGTTTTAATAATTGCCAATACCTTTAGATTGCTCTGACACAGTAGTTATTGCGTTATGAAAATATTTTATGACCCTATTAGACGCCAAAACTATATTGCTGTTGTGTTATAATGAGATATCAGAAAAACGTGTATTTCGAAATGTGCTATTAATTAACTAATTAATTTTTGAGTTGTGTTAGTATTGCATTATTTTGTGATTCCTTGATAATTTTGAGTTATGTTCTATAGAAATGGATGATAATCCAACACACATACAAAATTTAATTGTTTTATTCAGAAATAATCTTATAAAAAAATACAATAGTAGATAACACTAATCAATCTGTAGCTAAATTTTCATAAAAAGAGTGCTACTGCTTTTTTATTAAATTTTTGCTGCACAGAAACACCAACCCTTCTTTCTTTTGTTTGGATATTGGAGGTTGTTCACCGTAAGCCAATTTCAACTTTAATTGATTTCCAGGAAGTCTAGAACTTCTACGAGGTCTGACATCTATTTCTTCATAATCTTTTTGAGAATATTCACATTTATAATACATCGAAAAGGGAGTTTCTTTCTTAAAATGCAGTATCTTGATGTTGTTCCAATTCACTAATTCCTTTTTAATATTTATATTGTAATTGATACCAATTTCTGATGAAAACTGTTTGAAATCTAGAATATCAGACGGTTTACCATTCTTTTTTGCTAACTTAATAACCGGTAACCACTGTGCTGGCACGTAAATAGGGCCGCCTTTCAAAACTCTTTTCTTTTCTCTCTCTACGCATGAATGCATACTATCTCCTTCATTTTGTGTATGCCCTGCTGTAAGAAATTTATGAGTTATGTTCACTATGTTCAAATTAGTAACAGCAAACATGTACATTGACGCAACAAATTTGTTTTTGTTTTTGCCTCCACAATTATCTAAGTAGAACACCAAGTCTTCCTTCCCTTCACAGTAATTTTTCAAAAAATCCAATACACACGTACTAATCTCATTTGCACCTCTTCTAGCACAGCTTTCGTTCAACACGTAATAATAACCCTGTTTAGGAACTATATTAAAAATGCTGAAATTATACGTAGAACTGAGACATGTCACCACAGGGGCAAATTAACACAGCTTGTAGATCGTACACGGCGACAATTTTGTCATTGTTTTAATAGTAGCTTCTTCAATATCTTTTCTTTTTTCTTCTCTTGAGAATTCTTTATCTTCAATGTGTTTATGGTAAGCCTCACACAGAACTTGTTTTTCTTCATCACTGGAGTTTTTAAATGTTTCACATGTATTGCATTGGTCTTTTTTCGGCTTATGCCACCCTATATTATATTCAGTGTTAAAAATTTGATTATAGATACACTGTTTCACAACAGGTTTTCCTTCTTCAGATTTTTCTTTGTACATATGGTATAACGTCGACTTAAATCTCCTTCAAAGTATTCTCTTTCAGTTTGGTTTCGAAGGTAATGCGATTCCACTCTGGGAATGGAATCAGTATGAGCTCTAACTCCTTGTTTCAAAGAAGGGTCTAACCTTTTTTGATTCTTATGTTTTCCACGTTTTTCTGAACCAATTATATTTTTATCATCTCGTTTTTTTAACGTTGTACGAATCAGTATCCCCTATGTCCAAGCTAGCCATAAAAAATTTTTTGCAGACACGGACTGTTTGTTTGTTGTAATGCAAATAGTATGCTTCGTAAAAGCTCCATTTGTAGTTTGTTTTGGATATCTATATTTTGGAGTAATTTCAGTTTGTAATGTCGCCAATTGCCCAAAAGGTTCTCAATATTTGTTCTCTTTCATCCAGATTGAAAGCAGAGGAACATTTTAAGCGGCAATGTTCGTTACAAGCAGATTTTAAAGATTTCGCAGGTACTAGTTTTTTTTAAAGTGTCGAATAAGCTATACCAATATTTCTGTTGCGTTTAAAATAATTGTGATTTCATATTTTTATACACAAAATAAAGCGAGTCTAAAAGTCCACTTTCGTACAAGTTACATACATAATTTTTTATTCTGCTGCTTTAGAAGCATTTTTTCTAATTGTAAAATGGCAGTCCGGGAAAAGTCGAGGAGGTCATGATCATACCACAAAATGGGAGTGTCTATTTTGATTTCGATCAATGGAAATGCTTATTACTGCCGAAAAGTAAAAGTTACTAGTATGAAAAAGTGGGAGTTCTCCGCCGCTAAACGCTGTCAAAATTGATAGCTTTTCAATGCAGTAGATAAAAAAAAAATTAATTAAAACCACTGTGTGGCTTTTCATTAAATAATGTGTTGCAGGCCAACATCATATTAGAATTTTTATCAGCAAATTGTAAAATTCTTTAGATTGCACCAAATGTTAATTTATGGTTTCATTGACCTCATGTATAAAACTTAATTGTGTTTGGATGCTAATTCAAATTCAGTAATATTTAGTTTTCTAATGTAATGCCTTTAAAATATTAATGAATTTTTATTTTGAATTAATTGTAGGACCTGCTTAAAATTATTCTGTTCCACATATACGTACGTATATTTGATTTCTCAAAAAGTTCTTTTCATTATTAAAGATTTTTACAGTTTTAAATTTACTAATAATGAAGTTGGAATAATGATGTGGCAATTTTGTAATTTTTAAAGAATGTTTTACTAGATTAGCAATTTCGAAATATTTGATAAATTAATGATATTGCTCTATGTGATCTCTAACCACAGTAATATAATTGCATGTTTTTGACCTTTAAGAAATGATTATTTTGAAAACTGTTGGAGTAATCTAAATAAAACACAATACAGTGAAACTTCTCTAAAGTGGACACTCATGGTTTAGCGCAAAATTTCCGCTTTATAGAGGTGTCCGCCTAACAGAAAATTGGTTTAAAATTTACATACTCCAGGCTATTTCTTTCGCCTTACTTCTAATTGAGCCTCCCTACACTGGAATGTTTTTATTTTGGGTCTTTTAAAGCCACTCAAAACACATGAAGCCCTTCTGTTTTTAAAAAACTTTGTTTTTGTTCAGTAGTATAATCAGCCCACACCCTAAAATAAACAACGCAAAAACCAAATGAAACCTTGAGCACTACTGCAAAGGGCTAAATATTATGGCTCTTACGAGAATTGTTAGATTAGGCAAAAAAACGGATGGGAAAATACGGCCTATTAAACTTATTTTTCGCGATTTCGCTGAAGCTCGTCGAATTTTGAAACTGAGTAAGCGATGCAAGGCTCCAGTGAAAATGAGGAACGACCTCACCCCTTTAGAGAGAAAGCAATTGTCAGTTTTGCGTGAAAGATTGGAGGTTATAAACAAGGACACCGTGTCTAAAACGATTAGATATGTCAACGGTCAACCGAAGATTGTGGATCTCGCGGAATCTGCTGAAGTCCCCAAACCAAAAAATGTGTAAATCGTGCAGGTCTTAAAATCTTTTACCAAAATGTGAGAGGTCTACGCACTAAAATTAAGAGTATAGAAACTTTTAGCTATATATTTTGCGATTATGATATAATTATATTAACCGAAACCTGGCTCTGTCCGGAGATATTGAGTGCTGAATTCAAGTTAGAAAATTTTGTTATTTTTAGATGTGATAGAAACAGTCAAAATAATAAACTTAACAGAGGTGGCGGCGTATTTATTGCTGTAAAAAAGCAGTTTCTAAGTTTCTTGTTGGACGCATCTGTCGATGTTGAGCATCTGTTTGTTCGTTTAATTGATAAGGATTTAGATTTAATTATTTGCGCACTGTATTTTCCGCCACGGACTCATGTAAACACGATCGAATCGCATTGTCAAACTTTGGTGGAGTTAGATTTACATTATCCCAGTTCTGACTGGTTAATTTGCGGTGATTTTAATTTTCCGAAGATCCTATGGGATGAGATTGAATTTTCAAGTACACCAGTGATTTTGGAGGAGGCTTCTCTACGTGAAAGAGAATGCGTTACTAAATTATCGGATACACTGGCTTTTTTTAATCTACATCAAATCAATTTTATTACGAATGAATATGGTGATTATTTGGATTTGGTTTTTACTAATCTTGATGGTTTCGAGGTTTCGAAGTCATTGGAATCTGTACAACCTGTAGATTTATATCACCCCCCCTTACAACTAGAACGTTTATCATCAAACCCCAATGTAAATGAGTACCAAGGGGACTGGTTCTTTGATTTTTCTTCAGCGGACTATACAAGTTTATCTCATTTTTTGGCTGATGTTTATAGTGAAATTGTTGTAAGCAATGCCTCTATATCAGATAGTGTTTCCCTATTTTATTACTATTTATATCTTGGTTTAGATCTTTATGTCCCGAAGAGGGTTCGGAGAATCTCCAGTTTTCCTTCTTGGTACTCAGCAGAATTGAAAATGGCTTTGATTCGCAAAAAGGTGGCTCATTATAGTTACAAGAGGTTTAATTCAATTATGTATTATTTTCAATTTATAAGCCTAAGACGCAAATGCAAAAACCTCGCCAAGCGTGATTTTGGGATTTATAACACTAATTTACAAGAATTTATATCGTCAAAACCGAAAAATTTTTGGAAATATGTAAATTCGAAGAAATCTGAGAAAGGTCTACCAGGTACTATGCGATATGGGACTGATGTTCTTAGGGATGACCGTTCAATTGTCAACGCATTTGCAATGTATTTCTCGACGTTTTATGCTCACTCTAACACTAATTATCGTGTTCAAATACCTGATCAAACTCCATTCAATCTGAGTAATGTGAATATCTCAGTATCAGATGTTTATGATAAGATTGACAGTTTGGACTCCTCTAAGGGTCCCGGACCTGACGGTATCCCACCGTCTTTGTTAAAGAACTGCAAATTTGTTATGTCACAGTTACTTAAGTTTTTATTTGAGAAATCGATAAATGAGGGACATCTTCCAATGGAATGGAAATCTTCTTTTATAATTCCCATCCATAAATCTGGAGACAGAGTTGATATATCTAATTACAGGCCAATATCTATTATCAGTACCATCCTTAAACTTTTAGAATCTGTTGTTTCAGACAAAATTAAAGATCACATTGTGCCTTTTCTATCGGATCGACAATTTGGCTTTGTCAAGGGCAGATCAATAGAAGCCAACTTGGTTTATTATACTGACTATTTACTTAATTCTTTTGAAAATAAAAGCCAAGTTGATAGTATATATACAGACTTCAGTAAAGCCTTCGATTCAGTCAACCATGTTATACTTATCCAAAAACTTAAATGCTTCGGAATAGCAGGCTCTCTTTTACAATGGTTTGTGAGTTATTTGTCTGATAGGACTCAATTTGTAAAATACAGGGATTCGACGTCTGGAGAGATCAGAGTTTTTTCAGGCGTTCCCCAAGGATCTCATTTGGGCCCCTTATTATTCATCATCTTTATAGATGATGTAAAGTTTATTTTGAAAAACGTCGAATACCTGTTATTTGCAGATGATTGCAAAATTTTCAAGACGATTGCGAAACCTGATGACTTTCAATGCCTACAAGCTGCACTTAGCGCCTTTTCAAAATGGTGCGCAGACAATCAACTTGTGTTAAATCCTATTAAATGCAAAAGCATAACTTTTTCACGTTCTAGATCACCCATGGAATTTATATACAAAATTGATCAAATGCCTATCTCTAGAGTTTCATCTATCAGGGATTTGGGTGTCATCTTTGATTCAAAGATGACATTCAAGGAGCAGGTTGATTCAGTTGTTCGTAAGGCCAACCAAATGCTAGGTTTTGTGAGGAGAACTTGTTTGGGTTTTCGTTCAGTTAAAGTGCTTAAATCCCTTTACGTATCTTTGGTTAGACCAATTCTAATGTTTTCTTCAGTAGTATGGTCTCCGTATTATAATACTGATTGCAACAGAATTGAGACAATCCAGCATAAGTTTTTTAGAATCATCTCATCAAGAATGCAATTACCTGATCCGTTTGTTGATCATGAGTATGGTTTTATTGCTAGACAGTTGAATGTATCGTCTTTAAGATCATTGAGAAACTTTGTCGACGCCATTTTTCTTGTTAAATTGATAGCAGGCAAAATGGATTGTCGTTTACTTTTGGAAAGGGTTAAATTTAGGGTGCCGCCATTCAACACCAGGAGGCTGATTACTTTTGCGATCAGAAATTATAATTCTGCATATCTAGCGAACAACCCATTGTCGAGAATGTGCAAAATATGCAATGAGCTGTCGACTGACTTATTTAGTCAGCCTTATTCTCAATTAGATACTAGTTTAAGGAAAATGCTTTTGAAATTTGAATGATGTTAAATTTTCGGTACTTAGTTTTGGTTAGTTTTGTTAATTGATATAAATGTTAAAATTTAATTTGTTATTGTTTGCAAGTTATAAATTTATCTTCTTTTTTTTTTCCTACTCATATGTCAATATATGTGTATACGTGTATATAAGGACTGCACGTCCGTTTATTAATAAATAATAATAATAATAATAATAAATATAGTTTATATGGCGCTTTTACATATCGTATCTTTGAAATGCAGGCCTTAAAATGAATCAGCATTTATAGTGTCCAGACCTGGAGAATGTTATTTGTTAAACTAATTTAGCGGTTTTAAGTGTCTGCAGAAGAGAGATTATGTAGATGAAAACTCTCAAAAATGAAGTTTCACTGCAATGTATTGTAATTGTATTTTTAATTTAAAAAATTTAAAATTAAAATGAATAATCACTTATAATACCATGAGTAGTCAAAGTTATGTCGAATATTTTTGCTGTGGTATCACGAATGTCCATTGCACTTAGTTTCGATTAGGACGAGTGCGCTAGCAGGAGTCCTAATCTTAAGCGCAATGGACATGAGTAGTGAAACCACCGCAAAAATATTCTACTTAACTTTGACTAAGAATGGCATTCGAGGGACTATTCAATGAACCAAACTACTTTTTAAAATTAGTTTTCAGCAAATCTAGCATGAAACTACGCAATTTCTATAGTAACAGAACACTAATACTGACTTTTTCTAATAAAAATCAAATTTGTTTAAAATATTCACTATACCACTAGTGAAAATTGTCGATTATTTTCACTAGTGAAAATAGTCAATATAGTTCATTTTTATTGGCTCAAAGACGTCAAATCTTGTATTTTTATTGGTCAGTTTTTGATAGATCACAAGTGAGTTTAATAGTCATGTATATTTTATGTTACATTCAGACGTTCAAGTATTAAGTAAAATTTTAGTATAAGGGCCTGCCTATTACGCATGATCAAAAATCGAACTTTCATGCATACGCGATAGAGTTCGCGCATGAATGTGGTCAGTGGTTTCAGAACAATCTTATATTTTGGGTTTAAAAAAATACTCATTCACAGCATGTTATGATCAAATTGAAGTTTGCCATAACTTGATACATACCTATTGAAGCAAATGAACTACCATAAGTTAGAGAGAACTAAATCACAACGTGATCTTGAACTATTTTCCTAAAAATATACAACACACTGAATAAAAACAATTTTTATTGGCTGTTATGATTAATACACTCATTGTGTAAATTCCATCTTTTGCCTGTCACAGTGACAAATGTTTTCATAAGCAAAATGCAATCTGACATTCACCTACAGGCTTAAGTTAAGACATGACTAGAAATTCTTTCTTTCCAAGATCTACCTTAAATGAGTTTTTTTTTGGAACACGCGATAGTTCTTTAAATAAAAAAACGCAACAGTTTTATTGAGTTTGAGAGTTTGTGTGAAGTTGAAGATGGAATCTGAAGATAATTCCACCCCGCCTGAAGTATTTGAAGGGGCCCAGACAGCAACCAATGAGTTGCTGCCGGCCAAATCGTGCAGCCCTTATGAACAGCAGTACAACGACTTCATCAAATGGTGTGAATCGAAATTTCAATTATTTAACAATTTTGTTATTTATTTAGGACCGTAGAAAAAATGTTGTATGTATTTCGAGTGTAAAGAGCCATTTTGGTATTCGGTTGCTTTTTCGCGCCTCGCTACCACTCGGCACGAAACTCACATCCTCTCTTTACACACTAAATACATAAATATCTATTATTTTTGTAAACTTCATTCATAAACATGTTGTATGTAATTTTCTGCAATTATTAATTCCTTCAATTTTACGATAAAACTTCATATCATCTGCAAACAACAAGCATTTAGAATTTTGGATGACATTCGGTAAATTATTTATAAAAATTAAAAAACAATGGTCCTAAATTTGAGCCTTGTGGAACTCCTGAATGTGTGTCTATTTTGCAAATATGATTTAAGAAGTTCTAACGTGTTAGTAGCAAGTCCATCTCGGTATAGTTTTTGTAGCAGGATATCGTGATGCACTCGATCAGAAGCTTTTGAGAAATCCGTATATATTACGTTAGTTTGCTTTTTATTCTTTATTTAAATTGTTCATAACATGAACAAATTAAACCAAATTTGTGCTGACTGATAGTTCTCGACGCACAATCTGTCTCCAGATTTGAATATAGGTGTTATTAGCACAGTTTTCCAGCTCTCAGGAAAAACAGATTGTTACACAATCAAATTGAAGATATATAAAAGAGGTGCGTTGAGCCATTTAGCATAACCTTTTATTACATACTAGTGAATTACCCGAGTTACGCTTCGGTTCGCTAATTTAAGAAGAGATTCATTAATATAAATTAAAAAAAGGATGCATCGGCCAGGAATGGAACCCGGGTCGCCCACGTGGCAGGCTAGCATTCTACCACTGGACTAACTACGCTTGGTTGAATAAGACGCTGCTATAATGGTATATGAACATAATGAATCACCAGCTGCCGCACCGCAGCCCACGACCACATACGCTTTGCTCCGCTACTTACACGATTTAATTAAACTTTTTGGTACTTTTTTTTTAAATAAAAACCGGCCTACGATCTAAGTCTAAAAATTTGCAAAATTTTAAGCCATCATACAACTTAATCGGTATCTTCGGAGGAGATAGCGAACAAAGAAACATACAAACATACAAAGAGGTGGAATTTTATCACTACCGGCTGACTTTTTAGGTTTAAGTTTTTTAATGTACGTTTACAGTAGCAAAATTATCTGCAATTTTATTTTTTCCTATTTCTTGGCCATTTTTTCATTGCAACATATGTATTATTTGATTGTTGGTTGCTTATGTATGTCCAAAACTGATTAGGATTATGGGTTAAAGATTCTTCAATATTATTAATGTATTCATTGTATGCATCCCTTATAAGTCTTTTTAATTTGCGTCTTTCTGATGAGTATCGATTATAATGCTCAACAGAACTAATTAATTAGTGTATCCTTTGTTGGGATTTTTATCCTGTTTGGGTACTCTTTGTATAAATAAATAAATAAATAAATAAGCAGAACGATTTTTTACGCTGTTTAATTAATTTTTTTCTTTAATAGAGTTTTTGATTTCATTATTAAACCAGACAGGAAAATTAGATGCCTTTTTTATTGCTTTCGCTACTGCTGTGTCCATAATAGAATAAGCTCCGTGAAGAGTTCGAAATTTCTACGTTTGAAATTATAGTACTCAACATTTTTTGTATCTTTAACTTTAATTTGTGTTTTAAAAGAGATATTAATAAACAAAGTTGGATGATGTGAATCTTCCCGTACAATTGGGAATTCACATTTGGCTACTTGGACATTTGGTTTATTGCATGTATTAGTTAGTACTTGATCCAAAATTTTATTATTGCAATTTTTAATGTTGTTGCATAACTCCAGTGGATGTGAATTTAACTCATCTAAAAATGTCTTGTAGGTTTCATTAAATGTACTCATGTTCCAATTATTTTATTTAATTTGCCGTATATCACCTAAATTAAAGTCGCCCATTATCAACAAATTCTTATATCTTCGTTGATCTAATCTTCAAAAAACTCTTTGTACACATCGGGCTTTGAACCATGTTGTATATACACTACTACAAAGGTAAACTGTTTTATTTAGCCTTGCTTGTACTAGCAAGGCCTCATAAGTTTTATTTTGATTCTTAATTTTCAAAATTTTAAATAATTTGTTCAAAGCTATTAAAGCCTCCTCGTAATTTACCTGTTAACTCAAAATCACGTACACCTTTAACTAAATTATAAATATTTAGAGCCAAAATTTCTGCAATTGAGAAATTGTTAGTTAACCAAGTTTCGGTTATGTAAATTACGTCATAATGTCCTTCAGCAGTATAAATAAAAATGTCCTGTAGCTTTTCTTAATATTTCTGCATTTTTGATAAATTCAAGTTATTTCAGACATATAAAATTCACCTTATACTTAAATAACTATTTTACGTTAAATAAATTTTCTTATATTAGAGGTGTACCAAATATTTTATAGCCCAGATAGTGACACCTAACGCACATTGAAGAGAGACCTATATTAAATGCAAGTTCGTGATTTCCCGCGAAAGACACCCCATTATACTTTTATAATGTTTTGTTTTGCAAGTATGTGAAAAATAAATTTTTATGCGCAATAAATAATAGCGAACAACTCTTTACCAGTATGCTTATGGCAAACCTGCCACCCGATTAAGGTCAATGTGTAGTACCTAAAAACATCGTGTTGTCTCTTCCCACTCTTTTTCACCCCATGATCAACCCTTTCAATCCGTGCGGTTATAAGGAGATGACCTACACCTAGGTAGTCAGATTTGGTTGCGATTATACTTAAATGAAAGCTTGCAATTCACTTTTTAAGAAATTAGATGGCTGTGGAATTTTATTGCTATATCCAGGAGTTCAGGATAGCCTAAAAATTCCAGTTTTAAGGATGAATCCTAAAAATTTTCATACAGGTTCTTTCTTTAATTGTGTCAAAAGCATCATTATTATATTATTATATATACTTCTGGTTGGGTTAGGTCCCCTTTCTGCACTGCGGCCTAAAAGTCCTATTGTGCACATCCCAGTGCTTCACCTAGCCTCACAGAGGTATTCCGATGTCCTCAAAAAAGCTTCCTAGTGAGTTTAGTGAGGTGTTTATCAGCAGTTCGGGTTCGATTGTTGTTTCCCCAAAGTGTTTATGTCACAGAGTTATGAGTTCCTCGCACTCGCATATCCAGTGGATTGGAGTCTCGTCCTCCTCTTCACAGAATCTACATTCTGTGTTTGTTGCCACTCCTATTGTGTGCATATGTTTGTTCATATAACAGTGTCCTGTAGTTATCCTTGTTATGTGTTTTATTTTCTCCCTTCCATTTTCCAGGAGTGCCAGTATCGCTTTCTTGGACGGTTCCCCTATGAAGTTTCTAGAGTGCCTTGCTTTAGGGTAGTCGTGCCAGAATTTGCGATGTTTATCTCGTAACCAGCTTCTAGTTTGCTCCCTGATCATGCTATAAGCTATGTTACAGGTAGGCTCTGGTCCTATCAGCTGGATAGTACTGGCTGATTTTGCTAGTTTGTCTGCTTTTTCGTTGCCTATTATTCCTTCGTGACCTGGGACCCACAACAGGCTAAGTTTGTTGTGTTCTCCCAGTTGAACCAGTTTTTTATGGCATTCATATACCAGTTCTGAGTTGAACTGGTTAGATGACATCGCTTTTAAAGCTGCTTGGCTGTCCGTCAGGATGTGTATTCTCCTGCCTTTGTAGGATCTCTGCACCATTAATTGGGCGCAGGTTAGAATTGCTGTTACCTCGGTCTGGAATACTGTTGCATATTGTCCCAGGTTTATGCTTATTGCATTTCCTGGTCCCGTACCATAAATGCCCAGACCTGTTCCATTTTCTGTTCTTGATCCGTCTGTGTACCAGACTTCCCCCTTTAGTTTGGTTAAGACTTCTTCCTTGTTCCACTCTTCCCGCTCTGGAAGATATACTTCAAACGGTTTTTGGAACTGGTAGGATGTCTTTATTTTGTCGGACTTCATCTGCATGATGAGATTTTCACGTAATCGGTTAAAGATTTCTGTATGGTACCCTCGATGTCCAGGATAACGATCATACCCTTGTATTTTCAGCCTATATGCCCCTAGTGTCGCTTCCGCCTCTACCCTTAGGTGTAATGGGGGAAGGTTCAGCAAGGCTTCTAACGCGGCTGTCGGGGTTGTTGACATTGCCCCCGTTATTCCAATACAGGCCATTCTTTGTATTTTGCTAAGCGAGTTCTTATTTTTAATATTGCTTGCCTTGTGCCACCATACCAAGGATGCATAGGTTATCGTTGGTATAATGACTCTTGTGAAGAGCCAGTATACCATTTTTGGTGACAGTCCCCATGTTTTTCCAAACATTCTTCTGCAGGTCTAGAATGCTCTGCAGCCTTTGCTTGTAACATGTTCCATATGGTGTTTGAATGTCAATTTGGTGTCTAAAATCACACCCAAATATTTGACCTTCTCCACCATCTGTAGTTCTTTTCCGTATAGTTTTAGTTTCCTATACTTGTTTTTCTTCCTTCTTGTGATTGACAGAAGCGAGGTCTTTTCCGGGTTGACCGATAGTCCCTTGGCTTCACACCATCTTTCCACAATGTTGAGGGCCAATTGCATTCTTTCGAATACTACGCCCTCAAATTTTCCGTGTATGTAGATGGTGATGTCGTCAGCGTAGCCCTGTGTGTATAAGCCCCTCTCCTCTAGTTCCCGTAGAAGGCCATCCACCACGAGGTTGCACAGTAGAGGTGATAATACCCCTCCTTGTGGGCACCCTCTGGTCACCGACACTTTCACGGTTGTCTTATAAAGAGAAGTGGTTATGACTCTGCTTTTAAGCATGTTTAGTATCCATCTGCTCAGGGTGTCATTTATTCCCCTGCTATTCAAGGCTAGATGAATTGAGTCGAACGAGGTGTTGTCAAAAGCACCTTCGATGTCCAGAAAGGCTCCTAGGCCAAAGTCTTTGGATTGTATAGTTTTTTCCCCCTTGCTGACTAGTTCGTGTATGGCCAGTTCGCAGGATTTTCCTGATTGGTAGTCATATTGGTATCTATGTAATGGAGAAATCACCAGTACTTCGTCCCTTATATACCTGTCAATTAACTTTTCTAGCGTCTTCAGAATGAATGACGTCAGACTTATTGGTCGGTAAGATTTCGCCTGGGCATAGCTTTCCTTTCCCGGCTTTGGTATAAATACCACTCTCACTTTTCTCCAGCTTGCTGGTATGTAACCTAGGGCCAGACTTGCCCTTAGCATTGCACATAGACGGGTGGATAGTTCACCCCAGCCCTGAGTGAGTAGAGCTGGGTAGATCCCGTCTCCACCTGGAGCTTTAAATGGTTCAAAACTGTGTAATGCCCATTTAAGTTTTGTTATGTTTATCACTTGATGTGCTGTCTTCCAGTTCTCTTGTGTGGCCCTGCGTAAAGTTATTTCTACACCGTGATCACTGGTATTATCTTCTTGTAATAGTATACTGCCTGGGAAGTGTGCCTGTAGTAAAACTGCCAGTGTTTCTTTCCCAGTTTCCGTGTATCCTCCTTCAGGTTTTTTTAGTGTTCCCACTATCTGTGGTCTATCTTTCGCTAGCGCTTTTTGGAGTTTGCACATTCTGGTGTCGTGTCGACTCCCTTGCAGTACTCCCTCCATGAGGATCGTTTTGCTTTCCTCACTTCGTTATTGTATTTTGTAAGGACTTCTTTATAAGGTTCCCACTTCCCTGTCCTTTTTGCTTTGTTAAATAGCCTTCTTGTCTCCACCCGCAGCTCTGAAAGTCGACCGTTCCACCATGGAACATCTCTGGTTGACCTTCTGGAAGTTGCAGTACAACTCGATTTGAAGGCATTTATCAGTGATTCAGCGATGGCATCTGCCACTGTTTCTAATTCAACAGTGTTACTGGCCCTGGAGGGGCAATCCTGTAGTGTCTGCTTAAGGTTCTCTTTATATGACCCCCAGTTGCAGTTTCTAGGATTCCTGTACTCCAGGTCGGTTAGCACTGGTGTTTTGATGTCAAATCTGATGTATCTGTGGTCCGAGAGCGATGGCTTTTCAGATACATACCATTTTTCTACCATGTTTGCCATAGCTGTAGTGACTACAGTTATATCAATGACCTCCATTCTAACACTAGTTACAAATGTGGGTTCATTGCCTAGAATCATTGTCAAGAGCCTATTTTCTAAAAAGAAATCAAGGAGTGACTCACCTCTGGGGTTGGTGTTATTGCTTCCCCACGCTATGTGGTGAGCGTTTGCATCACATCCTAGTAGTAGCTGCAGATTCGCCCCTCTGCAGTGTCCTACTAGCTTCCTCATCTCAGGAGTGGGTGGATCTCCTGGCTGGTCATATGGGAGGTATACGGATCCGATAATGAGTTCCCTCTCGTTCCCTTCCATAGCCATTTTGGTTTTGACTGCCACAAGATCCCTACAAGAAAGGTCTCTTAATGTGATCAGATTCAAATTTGATTTAGCAAGTATGCAGGTTCTAGGCATGACTTCATCGGAGCTGTGCAGAGTCCAGCCCTTGGTCATCCCCATTATTTTATTACCCTTAATCCAAGGTTCTTGAATTAATATAATATAAATATTATTTTTGATGGCATAAGCCTGTAAGACCGCCGATGCGTTCTTACAATGGTGTATATTTACCTGTAGCAGTTTCAGCGCCATTGTAGCTTCTACTTACGTTTTTGGGCTTAAGGAGAGGGAGGTTCCTTAGACCCTCCCCCTTCTTTCACCTGGGGGGGTTCTGAAGTCCCTTCCGCCTGTGGTTCTTCTGCTGGTAGAGGTTCCCGAGGCCCCTCTACCTCCATTTCCTCTGGCGATTGCGAGAGTGGAGGTTCCAAAGATCCCTCCACTTCCATCGCCTGAGAAGGTCCTTCTTCTTCTGCCTGCCCTTCTTTCTTCTCGTCTTCCTCCTTCTTCTTACCCAGTTTCTTAAAAGATACCCGGGAGAAGTTTAGGAAGGGCCTATAGTCAACGTCCTGTAGCTGAGTCCAGGACTGTTCTGACATGGCGATGACTACCTGCTGTCCCTTGGGGTCCGGCTTGGAGTCCGTCACCTGCCAGGTTTTTGTGGAAAGACCTTTATTCTGTTTCTGCAGCCTGTGCAGAATAGTTTTGGCTTCCAGTACTGGTCCTGGAATCCAAGCTAGGGTGTATACTGGTTTGGGAACGTCCTTGGCCTCCCTGAGTACTAGTTTCGCTCCCTCCCATGGTATACAGCCTTTTATTGTTGTTTCCAGCCACAGCATCATACAAATACATATATAAAATAACAAAGATAGGAAATATAAAATTCATATAAGTATAAAAATACTTTTTGACTAGAAAGAGTTAAATGTAAAAAATAAAAATATGTATACAGGGTGATTTACAACGTACGGAGGGTAGAGAGATGGGACTAAAGTAAACATTTTTTATTAACAAACATTTGATGAAAAACCAATAATAAAAAAGTTACAGTGGTTTAAAGGTCTTAAAAAAAGTTTTCCACTGATGAGTACTGCCGAAATTGTTTTCCAGAGATTTTTTCAAAGGAACAAGATTTCTTTGTTTTTTTGGAAATGATATAATTTCAAACAGAGAAAAAACACAGAGTGCTCACTCCAATGCTAAATTCTAAAACTAATATTCTAGCATATATGACTCGGAATAAACACTAAACACTTTTAATTTAAATAGTTAATGAAAATAAACTCAGTGTTTGAGAATAGCTGCTATCAAAAAATTGTCTTGCAGCTAATGCAAAAAATGCAGGTGCTCCATCATGCGTAAACCAAGAATCACATCGTATTATGGGGGCTTGGACCAGGCTTGTATTACTAAATTGCGTTGTTACTAAAAAAAACAAAATGTCTTGTACCTTTAGAACAAGGAATCGGAGATCATAAGTCTATATAAACTTTTTTGCATATTTTTAGTCCCTGAACACATTTTCAAATTTATGGCATAACATTTGCGGAATATTCTGTATAGGCCATAAAACATTTTATCCGCAAACGTCACAAAAGTGACAACTTATTTGTCATTATTGACAAGGTAAAAGTGTCACAAATAGCGGCTTTTGCGTACTTTATCTGCCTAAGCACACAAAATCGTTGCTCTCTTTCTTTCTTTTTATGTTTGTTCGCTATCTCCTCCGAAGATACTGGACCGATGAAATTGTATGATGGCTTAAAATTTTGCTAATTTTTAGACTTAGATCGTAGGCCGGTTTTTATTTTCAAAAAGAGTACGAAAAAGTTTTAATTTAAATAAACCTTTAAGCAGCGGATCGGAGCATCTGTCGCCGTGGGTTATGGTGTGACAGCTGCTGTGGCCGTGTGCTATTAGCTTGGGTGATTCAGTATGTTCATGTATCATTACAGTAGCGCATTATTTGAACAACAGAGGTTGGCGCAGGGGTACAGTGCTCGCCTGTCACGCGGGTGGCCTGGGTTTGATTCCCGGCCGATGCATCCTTTTTTTTTAAATTTATATTAATGAAATTTACCTGAATACGTTTGCGGATAAAATAGTATATGTTATTCGGAGTAAAAGTGACTTTATGTGGCTTAGCTGAATTATTTGCCTCACTAACGTTCGGCTAAATAAACTTCAGCTTCGCCACATAAAGTATCACTTTTACTCCTAATAACATAATCTACTATTTTTGACCTTGAAAAGTTAAGAACGTGTATTCTTTGAGAAAATTTGCGACGAGCAATTAATCTGGTGTAGGCGCGTATAAGAAAATAAATACTAATGAAGTTTCGGTTCATACATATTGTTTATGTGTGAATCCTAGGGTGTTTGTTCAAGATTTCTTATTGACATTTTGCCGTTCTTACTGTGGGCTTAGTAAATCAAATGCTGATCTTATTGTCGTCTGCTTCTGGTTAAATACTTATGCATCGGACTATACTATGTTTAACCAAATAGATAAGAGTAGTAGCCCCTACAACAAGTGGGCGCTAAATTTGAATAGAATCATTGCTATTGGTAAGCAGAGCTCAATTTAGTTGAAATTAAACAATTTTTGAATTCTCCGAGTTTTTAATGTGTAACGTGTAAAACAGGTTTCTGCAATCTAGGCTCCTCCCAGTAATTTACATTTTATATCTGTTGGTTAAACAAATTATAGTCATATTTCTTGGTTGGAGTTTGTGACGTTGCTATCGAATGGTTAGCTTTTGTACGTAGAGCTGGTTTTCACGTGTTGCTTAGTCTCTTCGCACCATCATGCACAACAAAAGGGATCCCTCATTAGGACAGCTTTCCACCATGCCGACAAGAAATGCGACTCAAATCATAAAAGAACATATCAACATTACATATGAAATCAATAAAGCCTTTGAGAAAAGAAAAGGAATAACTTGGGAAACATGTGATAGTTCCTTACATCGCTAGAGTGATCAATAGGTTTAAGAATACAGTAAATAATTACAATTAAAAATAGAGCAGCAGATTTCTTTAAACAAGTATGCTTTACAACGACTGCAAACAAAAGATGTGTACAAGTTGTAAGGCCACAAAAGAAACAAGTTACATTGGGCAAACAGGACGAAGCATCCAGTGCAGAATTAGTGACTCTTAACGTGATACATGATGCAGAAATCAAGTAAAATTTGCGGTAGTCGAAACAGCATAGATTTAGAAAAAATATAAGTTCTTGATCGTAATGTCTGCGATTGCTGAGAATAGAATCCACTTAAAACATGTAAAACAATGTACAAGAAATATGTCAGCATAACATAAGTATTTGCCAACACACGCGCTTGTATCATATGCACTATGCAGCTGGCAGTTGCTGTGGGCTTTCTGAAACCGAACTCCGAACGTGTGTGGGAATTACAAGCGAAAACGCGATCGCTGCCGAATCGGCGATATGACAGTTTCAACATGACGCGGGCCTCATGATTTTTGAGCCGCCACCGCCGCAGACTCGCAGTCTTATCGTAATATTTACAAAAAATATTGCGCTCCCGAAAATGCAACGCGATTCGTCGGCTCAGAGGCCTCCACGCGTTTGTGTAACTTCTCAAAAGTATTATGCAATCTTTAGCATCGAAATTGAATGCAGATATAGCAAGAACATTCTTGTATCTTTATGAGTCGTGTTTGAATGATCTTGCATAATATCGGTTGCAGTTGGAGCGTGTTTATTTATCTTGGGGGATTTCGGTTGTTACGTGCAGTCTTATAAAAAAATTGCGGAGACTAGCATAACCAAGTAACTTTAAAATATAAAACTTGGACGGCCCAGACCCATATTAAATTTCAACCTGTGGATGTGATGTACTCGTATTAAATGCCGTTTTTTGTCTTCTAGTATTATACACATTATCGCGTTTCGTTTTTAAACTTTTATATACTTTTTTTTCTGTGCATATGAAGTTTCCTTGTGGATTATTAAAATTAAAAATCATCGATATATTTGGATTAAAACATCGACGGAATGTAGAAAGTTATTATTATCTTGTGCTTAAGAGCCCCCCAAATACAATATCACGAGCCGCCCCTGCCGTCTAGCAACACATGGAAGTTGGTTCACAAAAGCTACCCATTTGACCACAACGATATCAATCAGGTGTGATACACATGTACACGTATTTAATAATTACAGAGGTACGAAAACAAGATCAGTTTTTAATTCATTTCTGTAGAAACCCACAGTACGAATAGTAAAATGTAAATATCTTGAACAAACGTGGCGTCACCTGGATTCACACGTATGAAGTAGAACCGTTAAACTTCCTGAGTCGTTATTAGGGATGCACTGAGCGCAGGATCCTAAAAATTTGCGAGTACTCCCTTCAGTAGCAACACGGAGTATTGAGTAAATACTCGGCCTGGAATTACGAGGAGCACTGTTAAAATACGCTGAATTGAGTACTCCTACTATTGCCAGCGTTCTATAATTGTCATATTCGTCAAATTTGACGTTGTTTACCAATAATACAGTTGACAGTTCGATTTCAAATCGAGTAGTTTGGTTTTAACAGAATTTACCAAAGTAATAATTGTGTGAAAAAATGGAAATTTGGAATCGTGATTTTTATGATTTTCGATGCGGTTTAACACCACAGCAATGTGTGGAAAAACTTTGTTCGTTATTTGAAGCACCGTCCAAAACTATGGTTTACTCGCAGAATTCAATCATGGATGGCCCGCGTTTGATGAGGTTCACGAAGGTCGTCCATGCACCACTGTTGTCGCGAAAAATATCGCTGCTTGTGCGTGAAATGATTTTCAGATCGGCATGTGACATATAGTGAGATAGAGACATCCTTAAGCATTGCGGCGAAACAAATACACACGATTTTGCATGTTAAGTATGCATTACACGGCGTGTGGAGCGACGCGCTTGGCGTGTGATTTGACACGCCACGCGCCGTAGGAACGGGCCTCCGCGACGAACTTGAGGCGGCGTGCTGGTTCCCGTCGATTGGTGGTAAATTTCGCACACTTCAAAGAAAACGCGCCGCGCGCGGAGTGGAGTGACTCGGGTACACAGTCACACGGCGCGTGATATTCGGCTATTAAATTCAGTACCTAGTCATTTACCTTTTAAAGTTTTAAAGATTTTTTCTTTTTTTTTTGTTAGAAATCGTCATTGTTTAACAAAATGTAATAAGTTGCTGCGCAACCGAGCATTCGTTCTCGACGCCTCGACATTTTCAAATGCGAAAAATAAAGCTAGCGCGCGTCGTGAACCACGCCCAGGTGGCGTGAAACTTGTCAATCTACAGGCCGTAAGATCGCGATCGTATCAGGCACGCATCGGTGCGTTACTCCGCACACCACCTGCCAGGTGCGTCGCCCCACACGCCGTGTAATGCCGCCTTTAGGAAGCTTTGCAGTTGTTGGATTCCTCACAATTTAAAAGACGCGCAAGACATAGACGAGGCAATTATTGCAAGGAAATGCTTAAAAAATGTCGACGATAGTCGATCAAATTCTGTATATAACATCGTAAGAGGTGACGAAACATGGATATATTCATATGAGCCTGAAACTAAACAGCAATCGACTGTATCGGTGTTTCAAAGTGAACCTAAACTGCTAACAGTTAAACGCGCCCTGATATTTAGACAGATCTTAGAGAATGAGTGTAATTATTAATTACTGATGCGGACACGAAATTGTCGAACGACTAGACGGATCGTATACAGTCGGAATGTCCGAGCGCAATGCCGGTACGGAATGGAATGCCTCGGTACATGCTCTGTCTGGCCTTTTATTGACTTTCGTCAATTGCGTCAGTGTGGTTGATATATTGTTCCTCCTCGGCCGGCTGGAATTTTCTTTGTAGGAAAGTGCTGCTTGCCATTGTGCCCGTGCCCAGCTTCTGCGCCATAGAATTGCTTTATGATGGCCCTCTTGCCGGGGTCGGAACGTCTCACAAGTGAAAGTATTAATTGCCTATGTCCCCAGCGTTTTGCGTCAGCAAGAGAATTTTATTATGCCTCTGCTTATCTGCCCGGGTGGTCATGTTCCTTATGCGGTCGAGTGGCCGGTGGCTATTGTATCGAAAGGGTATCGGAAATTCCTGAAGTATTTGCTCGGCATCTCTACTACCCGCATTTCACATTAAGTCATCATAATAGCGTTTGTAATTGTGCGCTTTGACATTGCACCTGGATGTTGTCCATTACGTGCGACTGGCGACACTGTTTATGTTGTTTATGACAATTGTCACTCACTCGCGCTTATCCTTGCGTATATAAGACGACGGCACGTTGATCGGAAGTTTTCACTTTTACGATTTATTGCGCTGCTTGTGTAGGATTTTTGCGGGGTTATTTATAGTTGCTGCACGTGATCAAGTGTCCGCTACACTGCTAAACAATAAGGATTGTTTGGCTTGCCGAAGACCAACATTGTAAATGTTACGGTACTGCACATGTTGGCGGCCAGCATGACGGTAACTTTGTGATTTTCACCGAAAGGTGTTGGTTCTTAAAAGTCAACGCTTAAAGAATACGTTCACCTCATCAGCATTAAAATTGTCTTTTTCGTGATAGGGCGATTGAAAGTTTCGCTTAAAAATTATTTCGCCCCTCTTCACATCACGCCACTTTAGCTACGAAATCAGTGTGCCTCAACGATTCGGCAAAAGGAGGAGCTTTTTATCTGAGTGGTCGGAAAATTGAGACACTTCTATCGCCAACCATTGAACCCATTCGAGAACAGCTTCATTGACATTTTTGTAGGTACAGGTTTTGAAACGTTTTTTGCGATTATTGGGTACACTAGCTTCGGATTTTCTCAAAATGTCTTCACAATTTTCTAGAATTGTTGAAAGGGTATTATTTGGAGGAATCCTGAATTCTGCAGCAATATCCTTTTTTACATCTTTAGTAATTTTATTTATCAAGTGTACTTTTTCCGACAAAGGTAGCGTATTTCGCTTTCTTTTTGCACCACTGATATTCACAACTGTTACGACAACAATTAGAGCACACTGTAAAATGTCTGCAATTTATAATAAGTAGTCAGTTTGAGGATGACTATAACTCCACTATTGTATTAAGCATAACACAATACGGCGATGGTCTCACTCGCGTAAGGCGTTTCCGCGGTTAAGAATGGCGTTTTTAGGGCCATTCGCCTTCGAGCTCAGCAGTAAAGAGTGTCAACGAAGGACGATGAATGGAGCTCCTGTAGAAAGATAACGATTGGTTGTTTATGTGTTTATTCTAAAAACTAAATTTACTTTGTACAGGTTTATATACACAAAAATAGGAAAAGAATATGGTGCGGTTGCGTGCGGCGCGCTGCTTGAGGGTGGCATCTCGAGGTGCGAGATGCTGGACCGGTGTCGAGGCGTTGCCGGCGGCAAACTGAGGCTCGTGATGGCGGAGGTCGGCATGGGGACAGGAAACGTCGGCCAGGACTTCTTGAACCTGTGGCTTGCGTCCAAACGAAGTCCTTGGGAGGCGAGGCTGTCTTCACGTGCCGGGCGACCTGGGGAATGACACACCTCGGCGGCATGCGGAGGATGTGGGCGGAGGATTGCGGGGGATGCGGGCGGAAGCTTGGGACATCAGTGCCGCGGATAGGTGGACCTTCGGCGAAGTAACCAGAAGCCAAGGCTTCGATTGTTTGGAGCGCGAGCTCAGGCGAACTCCTCTTCGGGGCGTGGAGTCTCTGTCCTCATAGGTGGACCTGGTGGTGGACGCGGAGCCGAACAGATGGCAGGTGGCAGAGACCCACTCTGATCAGCTAGCAGCTAGAGCGGACCGGGAGCTTGGGGCGTCTGGAGGCCGTGCAGAGGACCGTGGGATAAGACTCACGCGGCTGGTGCGGGCGTAAGTTTGGGGCGCCTTGAGCCGTGCCGGGTACCTCTGAGGGCGACACACTCCGGTTGCAGGCAGTTAGAGCGAACCTCGAGCGTGGGGGTGGCTGGCGGCGGAGCCGGACGTCGGCTGCTCGTTGGGACTCGTGCGTGTTTTTAAGCCGGGGCGCTGAGGCTTTAGCTTGTCGGCCGCATGTCGTTGAAAGTGCGAGCACGAAAGCTTGAAGTTGTTGGCTAGCTTTGCGAATCGGAAGCGAGCTGCACGGGGGTTCATGCTCCGATTTGTGGATGAGGATGCTGGGCCGCGATTGTGGACGCGAGCCCTGGGCGGTGTCCTGGAACTGGAGGCTGAGAGCGAACTGGGAGATTCGACTGCTGAGGACTTCGTGTGGATGATCATCTGATGATGGGATGAAGTTAAGTTATCGTTGCCCCGAAAATGTCCCTGCTTCTAAAGGGTTCTCGCGGCGTTGTCCCCGATCCTTCGTTCCTATTGCCTGGAGAGTGGGGCAAGCTGGCCGCGTTCCTCTTTATTCGGGGCATTTTTACGTTAATTAATCGGCGTCTTAATTTAGCGGCCTTTTGTCACAATGGCTTTCAGGGGCTCACAAGGGATTTCTATTATTATTTTTCTCTGCGCTGAGGTTTCGGTTCGCGTGATAACTAATATCCAGAGCATTCCCTAGGTCGCGGAGAATCTTGATACCACACACGACTGGTTGGCTGATGGTCTGCCTTTTTAATTACTGAATTGGCGGCTTATATCATCCGGCTGAGTTTTGAATTTTTCATCTCCGAGTTCGTGTTTTAGTGTCCGCGCTCTGAGCTGGGATTTTGTTGGCGTGATAGCGGAGGTCCAGAGTATTCCCTAGGTCGCGGGGAATCTTTCGATACCACACACGACTGGGCGGCTAACTGCGTTTCTTGTTAATTAATCCATTGCTGGTTCCCTGAGTGATGGCGCCGGTCGGACGACACGTGCCTTACAGCCCGTCAATCTTGGGGGCTAAATGCGGCGGACCGATGTTTACGCGAGATTCAGCCTCATGCGACGTGCCTTGGAATAGTGTGAATTTTATTGTTTTTACCTGCGCGCTCCGTGCGTCGAACCATTTCGATGACGGACTTGCCCTTGTTCTGTTGCTCTTAATTTTCTCTATCTATAGATACCGAGCACGAGTATCCTAATTAGTGTGATGTATTTGTTTGTGCGATTCTCCCGGTCCTCGGTGCTTAGGGACAGGCGGGCGGCTGCTGGCGCTGTTGGGCCCAGCGTCCATCGTTCTGGACGTTGCTTGACCTAGCCTAGTTTTTGATTTCCTTCCGTTGGTCGACGGCTACGTGCTTCTTCCCCAAATTCCTAACCACTTATTTCCATAAACTTTCCATACATTTCTTGGAATTATGTGCGCTGGCGAGGCGTTTGGCAGGCAATTAAAAATCGCTCGGCGTGTAACCGTGGGAGCTAATAAAGACGGGCTTGAATTTAGCTGTGTTTCTGCTCCTTTAAAACTCAAAGCGGGATCGAGGGCGGTTACTGACAGGTGAGAAAAAAATTATTTTTTTTAAATGGGCCGGTATTTGGCGAATGGAAATCATGCACGGCCACTGCTCGGATGTCAGGATCATATGAAGCAGTGGTGGCTCGTATTTGTTTTTTAATTTTTAACAGTAACCAAGCAAAAATAATAATGACTTCCCTACGTTCTCTCCATTTTGAATTTTAATAATCCCAGCAAGGTAAATGAGGTTACAGAAAATACATACATACATACAAAAGGAAACGTCGTATGTACAGAACAAAAAGCATTAAAACATCCAAATGTACATAGGAGTTAAAAATCGAAACCATATAATGTGTTTAATAATTGAATAAAAATTATTGCTTATACACAACATGAAGTCTTCTATTTTTCGGGAAAATAAAATGTTCTGTAATTTTTTCGTCAAAATTACTTATGTTATGGATTAAGTTTTTATTTACCGACATTACTGCCAGTGCATGAAGACGTTCTGCATTTATGGTATTTCTTAAATATGTTTTTATTCTCGTAAGAGTGGAAAAACAATGTTCTGGTGCAGAAATTGGAGTTGTCACAATGATTTTTAATAGTTAACAAAACACATGGAAAGCAAAACAAAACATTGAGTCCATTTGTTTATCTTGTAAATATTCATAGAAAAATGTTTAAAATTACGAGTTCCAACTTTATCTTGCTGGTGGAGATTTTAAACCAGTGTAGGCCGTTTAAGTTTTTTTTTTAATTTTAACCTTATCAGTTAACAGTGGCTTTTTAAAATTAACGTTGGGAATATTAGTTATGCTGTTATCTACCATTTTTTTAATAAAACTTGAGAAAACAACCAAAATCGCTCCAGATATTATACAAAATCAACTAAACATGGCCCACGACTATACATATGCTCTAATTCACCTTGCTACGTTTCCAGTTTATTTCCAATACCAAAGCCTGCACAATATTTCCAAGAACTAATGCTATTGGCGCGGCGGCCGCTGAACTCTCGGATCGCATTACATTTTCGGGAGCTCAATATTTGTAAATATTACGATTAGCCTGCGAGTCTGCGGCGTTGTGGTGACTCAAAATCGTGAGCCCTTGCGTCGCGTCGCGTTCAAACTGTCACATCGCCGATTCGGTAGCGGTCTCGTTTTCTCCCGTATTTTCATACAATCTGGAGATCGGATTCGTATAGCCCACAGCTGCAAGCGAGCACTCGTTCTAGCATGCATTATTATTCTACACACATTTATCGGATACGAATATAGCGGTAGAATAAATGATGAAATATATTTATTCGCAACCATATATGTAATAAGATCATTACTGACTTTTAAAATGTTGGAAAATGAGCTATTCCCGACTTGTAACTTTCCAACCGGTCGGAAAAGTGATTGCCATCGCAGAGGTTGGAAATGAATCAATTGCCGACCGCTTTGTAGGTAGGGACACTGAGAATCTCGTTCATCCATTCATGCGCGTCACAACCTGTCGTATCAAAATATAATAATTTTTCCAATTATTGTTTAGAATAAAGTGGTTGCCAATAACATAGTATACATACCACGGTGAAAAGTTTCATTCCTGTCGAGAGATTAAGTAGTTAACCGAGACGCGTCTCGGTTCGCTACTTAATCTCTCGACAGGAATGAAACTTTTCACCGTGGTATGTAATATACTATTAAATTATAGAATAGGTCCTTTTTTTAATGACAGATATGGTCTCGATGGCTGGGAGGCTCGAGCCCCTGAACAGCTAAGGAGCAGCCGCCCCTGGTATAAGGATTAGTGACTGACTGTAAGACACATAAGTAATAATTAGAAACGATTGCTACTGCTGAGTCTACCGAGGGTGGATTAAAATCGAGTGAAAGACATTTGCAAACAAATTTTGAGTTTATATTCGATCTTGAGATAAAGGATTTTTAATAAATCGAGTTATAGAAAAATTCGACTCGAAGAAGTAGGTATGGAAGCCCGACCAGTGGCGCATTGTGGCAGAAGCCTGAGGCTCTGGCTTAAAATTTCTGGGGGCGCCAAAATGCAATGATTGAGAAAAATTGTGTTTCATATTTGTCATAAAATATTCATTCGTAGGCATTTATCTACTGAAAATAGCAAGCTAAAATAATCACAGCCAATAATTTCTGGATTCTTCGTATCAGCATTGATTTCATTTAATCAATGGTATAAGTAAAATTTGGGGGTAACATTTTAGGGGCTTCTGGCGGTAAGCATGGGTAATACGCCACTGACCCCGACTGTATTTAAATTAAATAAAAACATACGTACAGATGTAGAGAAATTCGAATTCGCTAATTTGTTACTGAAATTTGGGAAAGGCAAATATTCTTACGCAAGGGACGATAAAATCGGCATTAATATTTTCATCAGTTGCGAAGTACGTTATTTTATTTCTCTGTTGTTGATGTTTTTGATTACACATTTTTCTCTATTAAATGGCATTTCGTTTCGCGAATATAGTCGACATTTGATCTTTAGGATTTGCACTGGAAAAGAGCAGAGGCTAATTAGCAAGTTCCGTTTTAATCATAGTCGGCTAATAGTGACGTGCGCGACAAATTGATAGAGATGTGAATTGGAGCAATTCGAGACACATGCGCATCTCGCGGGGTTGTTGAATGCAGGGGGCGCCGCGGGGAAAGGAAACAACCACCCCTCAGTGTGCCCTACTGGGTGGAAATCAAGCATCGCAGACGAGAGGGTCGCGCTTGTCAATAAACGCCTTTTTGCGGTTTCTCACGCCCAAAATATCGCTCGTACTTTGTTTATCCGTAATCGCCAGTGCGTTGTGTATTGCCAGGAAGCTGCGCATCCTGCGTTTCCGGGTGCAGCTGCAGCGGCCAATTGCACGGAGATTTCCGTGTTTACTCTTAGCGTGGAAAATCGACGTGTCCTTCGTCCCGTTATTAAACTTTCCGCGAACTCGAACTCGACGTCTGTGCAATATTTTCACGATTATTTAGAATTGTGCGTTAGGTGTAGGTGTGCGTTGATAGAAGTATTTTTAAGGATGGATTACTTTAAGTATCACCAATATTCTCAGTATTTTCCGACGCCTTACAACCAGGGTGATGGTAAGATATTTTTTTTTTTAAATATTTCTCATTATGTATTTCTGATGTTCATTATTAAGAATAAACAACTGTGGTTTTAAATTAATATTATTGCTTATATACAGTGTGTCCTACGAATACTGAGACAAACTTATAACTTGTTTATTATTTGAGATACAAAGAAATAGCTTTAACAAAAATTGATTGGTAGAAATATTACTAAATATTGCGAAATATATCATGTTATAGCATTACCGGTGGAACCGGACTAATATTAACTTTCGTTTTCTAAATGGCAGTATGTATTTTTTTTACTCTCATTTGAATATTGAAAAAATGCAGATTTGCTATCGAAAAGTTGATACTACTCCCTGTTTTTCTGATAATGATAACGAGATAAATTTTGTGGCATTTTAGTAATTTTTCTATCGTTCAACTTTTGATAAGCTATTTCTTTGTCTTTCAAAAATAATAAAGGTTTAAGCTGGTCTCAGTATCAGTGGCGGCTGCTCCGTAGGGGCTCAGGGGCTTGAGCCTCTTAACCGTCAGCAGCATATCTGTCATTAGTAAAAAGTAACTATTCGATAATTGAATAGTTATTTGTATACCAAGGCACTGAAGTTTAACTTTTTATCACGAATATGGATTAAACCACATGCTATAGCATCAAATCGACAGTGAAATGAAGCAACGCTGATGCTGCAGTTTATAATCATGAAATGAAAATTACATGCATTTTGTTTAATCTTTAAAATGAGGAGAATGATGAAAAAGAAGTGGAATTTTCCTGTAATAATGTATTAAGGGCAAACAGTGGCGTAACTTCAAATTTTGGGCCCGGGGGCCGTGATCTTCACCGGGCCCCTTAATTGCCAAGTGTAAGTCCTATTCTTGCCAAAGCATTTTTGGTTATCATTTTTCAATAAATTTTTTTAAATTCATAAACAAAAACATCAAAGCAAAATGAACAATAGCGAGATACGCGTTTTTATTGAAAATAATAATAATAATAAATATAAATCCTGTAAGCCTACGCACTAAAGGAACAAACAAAAACAAAATTATTTCCGCAATTCGGCACTTCCGTACATTTCGAGGTACAATTCAAAGTGTAACTTTGCTTTAACTGCTGATCTGCTAATCAAGAAGATATCTTCTAGACTTCTGATTAGCAAAAGATGTAATGATGTCTGATGTATGAACATTTCTCGCTCTCTGCTTCTCAATAGAGATCAGTAATCTGAGATGACTGCGAAGTACGTGCACGTGCAAGTCGTGGTGCATCGGGTGTACAGAAATTATTTTATTTTAAATTTATACCAAACAGATAACTATTTGACATGTTTTAGATTTCTCCGAGGGTTTCTTGTGTTTTTCCCGGACTCATTGAAACTTGATACGGGACCGTTGGGCCCCCTGAAGTTCAGGGCCCGGGGGCCGCTGCCCCCTTTGCCCCCTCGGTAGTTACGCCACTGAGGGCAAATGATTTTGCCGGTAAAAATGATTACGAAAGTTCACATTTATACTGATGCACAATGACAGTTTAAATGACGTTTTTAAAATATCACCTTAATTAAAACAACATATTTGGCGGTCGACGTGGATTCAAGTGGTAAAAGAAACTGATAAAATCTCAATCGAAAATTCTGATTTTTTCCACTATAAAAACACGTGATAGGTTGAATTTTCAAAAATCATGGCATTTGATTGGATAATAAGAGATGCAGGAATAGAATAAGCAATTCTTGGCTCCTTGGTTCCTTCTAGCGAGCCGCCACTGTTATGTACCCAAAGCTTTGCGTATCGGTAGGAACTATTCTAATAAATTGTGATTCATCAATGTACCTGTTTGACTCAAGTATACATTTGTTTGCAAGTTCATGTTTTCCGTCATAGAGGTAATTCCAATTAATTGTGAAAGCAACGCATCTTGTTCGTTCTGATATAAAAAAATTTTATTTGCGTCCGTAATTAAAAGTGCCCATTGTTTGCAGACACAGTACATTAATATACCGGGCGACAATGAGACTAGGACCATGCTTATATCTTCTTTATTTATGAATCGATTTGGATAAAATTGTATACCAAGATACTAGACATAATTTCTGATTGGTCGATAGATATAGTCAAAATGGCTGACTTCCGGTTTTACCGGAAATGATACCAACTTTGATTTTACTTCCTTTTACTACTATAAAGGAAGTATTGGATTCACCCCAAAAATTCGAAATTGAGTTTTCAACAGATCTTCACGTTTTAGAGTCCCCTGATCCCAAAAAACATATTTTTTTTCATTGGTCTGTCTGTCTGTCTGTCTGTCTGTCTGTGTGTCTGTCTGTGTGTCTGTCTGTGTGTGTGTCTGTGAACAGAATATCTCAAAAACGAAAAGAGGTATGGCATTGAAACTTCATATATAAGTTTTGTGTACTATGTAGATGAGACAGCAAGCTTTTGAAGAAAATCGCATAACCGGAAGTAGGTGTTTACTCTTGTGATTTTTCAGTTTTTTTCGATTTTTTCAAAAACGGCTCTAACGATTTTTTTTAAATTTTACATTTTTCTTACATTTTTAATGTGTATTGATGTGAGATAGGTGATTTTCCAGTTGAATACTTCTAAAGTGGGTTTCTTTTGTTTTTTTTATTTTTTTTATTAACTCCTATTTTAAATAAAACACCCGGTATATTATTACATTTTTGAATTCACCTTAAAATTTTAGAGAAAATTTGTCTCTTCAACTAACACTCGATTTTGTACCGTTTTTGTAGAATTTGTAATTTTTGAAAATTTTTAACAAATGGTTAAAAATTAAAAAAGAAATTTTTGACTAATTATAAGATCACTGTAAAAGGAAGTTGTGTGAGTGTATCACACCAGATTTTTTTTAATGGAACACCCAGTATATTTTATGTTTTTCTGAATCTACGAGTCAAACTACATATAATAGTCTTGCCAAATTTCAATTTTTTTAAACAAAAAAAATCTTTCAATTTTTATTTTTTACCATAGAAGGCCTTGACTTGGAAAATTCTATTCTAATTGACTCTAGCAACTCTTAATAATAGCTATTTTATCAGGTCAATAACAAACCTTTAATAAAAGAATATAATTTGCTAAACTCGTTTTTTTAAAGAAAAATTCACTTTTTTAAATGGCACCTACTAAGGGCCATCTTGACATTAGATAGAAAATGTAATTACCAATCTAACGATATGCATCATGCACTACTTTATCTTTATCTGAAACTGACAATTATTTTTAAAAATATTTTTATGTAATAACTAATAATTCATAAGCAAATTTGGCAACACTGTTGTATGTAATTTGAGTCGTAGATTCAGAAAAACAAAATATACAGGGCATTCCATTTAAAAAATCAAAGTTGGTATCATTTCCGGTAAAACCGGAAGTCAGCCATTTTGACTATATCTATCGGTCAATCAGAAATTATGTCGAGTATCTTGGTATACAATTTTATCCAAATCGATTCATAAATAAAGAAGATATAAGCATGGCCCTAGTATCATTGTCACCCGGTATACGCACTAACGTACCGGACTTTTAAACTATCTGCTAAACGTAAGTGCTCTTTACTTATAGGTATTGCATTAACAGAAGTTTCACTGCACGAGAATATACTTAAAAGTTAAAACTACAAGATTTATATTGAATAGCAGGTTTTTTCTTTCTTTTAATAGTAGTTATGTTAAATATAAAAAAAATATAATTGAGAGTAAGCCTTTTTAAGGTAACCATTGGTGCGAGTTAGGTATTTATTGGTAAATTAGTACTACTCACATGGAAGAATTACATTTTTGGACTACCTATATCTAACACCCTAATTTATTCCCTCGAAAGAGGGACTAGAGTGCAACTTTTTCTCCCAAGGGAGAAAAAGCAAAATTAAACAATTTTCATCGTGGTAGCTATACTACGTTCAACGAACAGATTCAGCAAAAGCTTCTCCTACAAATGAGTGCTAAATTCGAATAGAATATTGCTGTTGGTAAGCCGGTTATACGCATCTCGAAGTACTCGAGAAAAGTGTAGTAGATTATAAAATCTATCGTGTGTTCAAAAAAAAAACTCATTTAAGGTAGGCCTTGGAAAGAAAGATAAAAAATCTAGCCATGTCTTAACTTAAGTCTCTAGGTAAATTTCACATTTTGCTTATGAAAACATCTGTCACTGTGACAGGTAAAAGTTGACTGCATTACGTTTAATTGTATAAAAAAAAAATAAGATGGCATTTACAAAACAACGAGTGTAATAATCATAACGGTCAATACAAATTGTTGCTATTAAGTGTTTTGTATATTTTTAGGAAAATAGTTCAAGGTCAAGATGTAATTTAGTTTTCTCTAACTTATGGTAGTTCATTGCTTCAATGGGTATATATCAAGTTACGTCAAACTTCAATTTGATCATGGCATGCTGCGAATGAGTTTTTTTTTTGGAAGACACTATAGTAAGATATGTAACAATGTGCTCTTATAGTTTATAGTTTATTTGAGTGCATTGCTAATTGTTACCTAAAATTATAACAACTTATACCCATGTCTTTTAGAGATCAAACTTTTTGTTTCAATTTTAGTCAACGAGATAAAAAGACAGGATGGTTGAGGAAAATTTATTAGTAAAACAAGACTAATCTTGTCTTACATTGGACAAACGGACTATTAGAAATTGTAGCAAATATTGCCGCGTTTGCACTTTTCAAGGAGTAGGAAAGTGTGCGTAATTATTTAATGCTGTATATTCACTGGGCCCGTTGGATTTCAAAATAAGAAGAAACGAGCGGCTTGAACTGTCGCACGGAGAAGGCAGCGCACTTTAGAGAAAAATAAAACACCCTCGAGGGCGGCGAAACGACGGAAGGAACAAGAAAATGTGGAAGTTTTACGATTAGTTAGAACGGCCGTGTCCAAAAGACGAATGTATACTTTTCCGTGCCCTTTTAGATTCTGCTCAGCTTACTGAGATTTTGACCTACAAGTTAACTTGTAATTACAGCATTGCTCTTAAAAACCACGTTACTTTTCGTGTATTCCAAAAAGATAACATAAAAGTTATTACTCTTGCTTTATTAAAAATTAAATTAAAAATAATATCATGTAGCTAAAAATAATTCATATCTAATTTTTTCACAAGTTTCAAAAATTTTTGGCAAATCGTTTAACCCACAAACCATGTTAGAAATATGTGTGGCTTGTCTGTTTTATCATTTAACTCTTGTATACTGTAGAAATGATAACATACATTACTTCAAAAGAATTGTAATGTTGCGAATTTTTGTTGCTCTTAATTAAGAAAAATCTTGACAGTACAATTACAATTTTAGCAATCACATAATCTATAGCACAAATTAAGGTTTAGTGATTTGTGATCTATAGTAAGTAACATGATTGCAACAATGACGGCGATAACATTTTAAATAATCGCAATAATGACGAGTTCGGCACTGAAGAAATGCAGATTTAGTGCCTGGACTTCAGCTTGGCCAGCTGCGGCAGTAAATCTGTTACTTTTCTAACAACTAGTGATATTACGTTTATATCTAATGTTTCGTCTTTTGATACCTAAATTATTACGTACGGACCTGTACATTATGTTGCATTTTTCATCTATTATGTGCCGCTCCCGACAATTTTTATGACGTTTTCAGATATATTGGCAGCTTTATTAAACTAACCAAAAATTATGTTTTTATTATACCTGCATCAGAATCGCCATTTAAAGCACGCCTGAGCGTGCGAATACAGGCGATTAAAGCTCGCCGAGCTTTAAAGGTTGTCAAGGAAACGACTGAATGCAACAACGGACATGAACGCGACCAAAACGTAAATAATTCTCGTAACTATAGTAGCAATATTATTATGCCCTCTCGATTTATCACGACAAAAATTATTTCTAAGTTTTTAGTGCGTAATTTATTTCCAGTATTGGAGGTATAATAAAAAATAGCGTAAAGTATTCGTGGAGAACTGGTCTTTAAAACACTTGCTCTATTTCGAGCAGTCCGGCTACGCCGTCGTGCTCGAAAACTCGCGCGTGTTTTAAAGACCGTGTTATCCACTCATACTTTAATATACTAATCCACTGCTCCTTATTTATGACGACATGAATATTCCGAATTATATAGGTCATAATCCACTAGGTGAGTTTATAGGTACTATAACTCACTCCATGTCACTTTGACTGTTAATAAAAAATTATGTTATATCTAAAGTGAGCTAATTCGCTAACTCACTAGGATACATGTACTACTTATTTTTGAGAATTTCAGCCGCTATAAAACTTAAATGTGCCGTAATTAATTGAAATCTACGTATTTAAAACGTGTGTGACGAAATAGGTGCAGAAAATTAAAAGACGATCAAAGGCTTCAACTAACCTAAACACGCTAGAACAACAGTCTCTTTGAACGACTTCAAACGGTTGACGTGTTTCCGGTCATCGTTGTGTCCATTCTCCTTTTGCTTTGGAAACATTACGAATATTACTTTTATTACTAAGTATGTATTGCTTTCGACTCCGACCATTTTTACAAATTTACAATTTTTATCGTAACCGCTCAATTAACCGCGACTTTAACCAAAATAATATGAAAGATTTAATTAAATTGCATAACTTTTATAAAGACAGTAATCGCTTTGGAGTAGAGGAAAGTCGTAAAAGTAATGAGGGGCGAGTACGTTATTCCGGATGATTGTAAACACGGTAACTCGAGAAGGACATAACTTATCAGGACCAGTTTGTGTGGAATATTAATGCAAAGGACTAAAAAGCTTTTGGACGAGATTAGTCGCATTTTTCTTTATATTCGCGTTATCAGTAATAGACGTCAAGTGGTTCCCTAACTCCGCTGTCAGATTGGTGCAGTGTCAACACTCGTGGACTCTCAACCCGAGGTCCCGAGTTCGAATCTTGGCCCGGACAAGATTATTTTTATTATCGAAAGATGCGGGTACAAATTCTCCCCTCTTCTCTTCTTTAAATCTGAAATATTACATTATCGTCGCAGTCTGCCCCACTCGTACTCTCCGCTAACCGTATTGATAAATCGCCTACTCGATTTTAAACCGATTTCCTCCGTCTAGGCTTCGCAATTATTAGTTCCCGCCTTCTTTGCGAATTCTCCTGAGCACAAGTCGTCACACAAATGGCGCGATTTTGTAGATAACATGATATGATAACGGCCATACCGTGGTGACCCCAACGTGATTTGAACACGCAACCTTTTTCTGTGGAGACTTGTGGTTTGTGGAGTTGTCAATTACTCCCGACCCTGTTTACATTCCGTTTTCAGAGCGTGGCAATTTCAAGCGATCCTCCTGCTGTCATATGACGGCTTTGTCTTCACCGGAAGTTTTTATGCGTTTTATGAGGGGTATGTATTGCCGCGGTACTTGGTAGTTTATGCCCGCTACAAGACTATGAGTCAATTTAGTTTGAGAACAAACCTAAAATCTGCTTTGGCTTTTAGAAAGGACATTTTAGAGCAAAAATGCACAAGGACATTTATTTCTAAAAAAAGTAGGTACTGCCCTTTAAAAACACAGGAGAGGTGGCAACCCTACTTAAGACTACTGTTACCTTACTCATACGACTATTGCTAGGGTGATTCATAGGATTATATAATTATAATTATAATTTTTTTTCAAATTTGATATCAATTAGTTTAATTCATCCATCATTTTTGTAATTTAGCGTATGACCCCTTAACGGAGTCGCCGTTATGGTTTAAAAATACAACGCTTGTTATAAGTTACGTTTAGATATTTTGTCTTTTTTATATAGCTTTCAGACTGAAATGTCTACTATTACATTTTAAAAGAAATACATTTGAAGAATTAATCATACATTAATTTGGGGTATATTTGTAATTTTTGCCAAGTCCCGACTAATGAGCATTTATTTATATAAAAAAAAACTTATGTGAGATCGCACATCGATCACGGAAAAATTGCTTACGGTCACTGAAAATTCTGCACATTTTGACGTATAATTCAACATGTTAAAAAGTGAAAGAAGAAATCTGGAGTAGTGAATAGTTCTTACCGTTACTGGAAGAATATGTAATAGAAGTTGCTAGTCTGAATTTAAAAAAAATCATATTCAAAATACGTCATCTTTCACACGTAAAATTTTTCGCGTTGAGAACTAAAACTGGTTCTGAGTGATTATTTTAAAATATGGAAGTGAATATTGGTATAAAAATGAAATTTAGAAAAATATCCCGATATCTAGCAATTGTAGATGGTTAATTTGCGGTTAAATAGGCCTTAATTTATTATTATAATTCGTTTATATCTAACGTACCCTTGTCTTACCTAATTCAATCTCACCTAACCTAACTAATGTAACCTAGCATACCGTAACTTAACCTAAACTACTCATTTTTACTTCCTTCGTCTTTCAGACGAGGGAAGTATGTGTTGTAATCACGAAAAAATCGCCTTCCGAGATTTTTTCAGATCTTCACGTTTCAGGGTCCCTAGATGACGAAAAACAGGTTTTCTTAATTCCTTTTGTCTCTCTGTCTGTCTGTCTGTTGGCGGTATAACTCAAAAAATATTTGTCGAAGGAAGACGATATTTTGCATACACATTATAGAATGGAATGAAATCGGGAAAATTTCAGACAAATATATACAGGGTGGGCACCTTAAAAAAATAAAATTTTGTTTATTTTTCATTCAACGTAGTAACAGATAAAATAATTTGTACATAGTGGAGGCTTTATTCTTACCAAAAATGGGAGCCAATAGATACAGAATAACTGTTTGATAATACAAAAACCGGTCACAAATTAGCGCGTTACTAAATATAGCTGCGATGCAGGAATACGAGAGGTCGGTCCTTCGTGGCGCAGGTAGAAATTGCCCGTTCCCTTACAAATCTTATAAAACGTTGTGTGCTGCACACGTCTGCCATTCGAATTCGACCACCGGTAACGTTTTTTTATTTGAAAATTTATTAGAAACGTGAAGATATTTTACTCCTAACTTAATTTTATTTTTAAAATTATTTATTGGCACAATGTCGACGAGGGAAGTTCTGGGTAAAGCCTTTTACATATTTTTATTTATGCGTTGTAATTTCTTGTACCATTATCCACGACCAACAATTGTGTATTTTCTATTATCACACCGTGTATAATGCAATCAATGAACGACAACTGAATATTTTTTCTACTCATCCGTTAATATGTACCTACAAGGGATGATCAATGTATTCGCAGCCCAACATATAAAAAACAAACAAGACGCTTTAATCAACATTTATTTTTCAACGTAATCACCCTGAATAGCAATATAATTTTCCAAACGATGCTCAAGCACAGCAATTCCCTGCAAGCATGCATTTTATTCAGTTGAGTTCAATATTGAACCACCACATAGATAGAGGTGCATCTTTAGATTAGAAGATTCTCTTCCATGCTAGACTCTGTTGACCACTTTTTGATCGTACCGTAAGAAAGGGCAGACTCACCCTATGTAAACACCAGTATATTTTAAGAGGCGTCATTCTGTTTACACAAATTTTACCATTTTCCATTTACCGAACCTAACTCGTATTGCTTTGCTAAACAATAAATAGTACCGCAACCAATCATTACATTTTCACGGGTGATACTAAAAAAACGTGTGTCAAGTGACAACTGTTTTTTAAAATGTCTAAACTTCCTATGTTAGGCCGCAAACACATTGATCACTCCTCGTAAATATGAATAACGTCAATAAAAATTACTTAATCCGGAATAGCTTTCTACTTTCTCTGAGAACCTTCTGTAACACTTGCGTAAAAAGCGAGAATTCTGGAATATAATCGAAACTAGGGAAAACGTTGGGGTTCTTGGGAAGTATGTCGTCAGCTTGTGCTTGTGGTTCTCACGTGGTTTACGATGTCGCATTTCCTTTGAACATTTGAGCGATTTCCTGTCAGTTCCCCTCTGCGTTGGACTGCATGGGGGCTTATTTTTATTTCCCGTCTGGAAGTGACGCTACTTTAATTTCTGCAACAAATTGAGATATGGCATTTCAAGAATTTTTATTTTCGACCTAACGAGGGTTAGGTATTAAGGGAATGCTGGGCATAGGTACATTGTTTTTCTCTGCCGTTATTTCAGATAAACTGAGTTGTTGGATTATTTCAGCCTCTTTAATTTTCCTTTAATAACATATTTTTTTATTCGACGCTTTGATTATTTTTTTCTTTTCCAGTACTATATACCTACATTCATTTATTTTACAAACTTACATAGACGAAATGTACTTGTTTAAAATTGTTTGAAATTTGACAAACACGACGCCGTCATATTTTGCGTATTAGATTTATGACGATCGGTTTTTTGTACGTAGCGCTCGGGAAAAGAAATTTTCTAGAATAATGCGGGACAGCCTGTATATCGCCATAAACAAGTGGAATAAACGATGTGTTGTTTCCAGCGTTTTATTTGCGGATTTAACGTTTTATCGGCGTAGGACAAATCTGGCACAATAAATATGTTTGGGGTTTAAGGTTAGAGAACCGAGGTTAAAGGTGAAGCTTGGATCAACTTGGTAGCGGGGTCGGAGGTTGTTGCGGTCAACGCTGATGTTGCTCCTGGAACCCGTGACCCATTGCAATCATATGTTTGTTATATTGCTAAAATTCTGAGGGAAACGCCGCGTCTCCGTCGATATCTCCGAACATTAATCATAATAAGTGGCAATTCGGTATCCGGGTGCTTTTTATGTTTGTATATACAGGTCGTCTGATAATTGCAGATACGGTGTATGCACACCGGTTGATATCATTACATAATAATTTTTGTATTCGTTTGAGATTAGTGGATTAAATACAGTCATTAATATTTGCAGCTGTTTTCAAATTTGCACCAACTTTTAATATTAAGAAAAGTATGATAAAATATTATACATATTAATTTTAAAGAATGGTGCATGTAAACTGCATAAATCGTCTTTATAATTTATAAAATGTTAAGATTGGAAATTTGTATTTTGAAAAAAGATATGGTAACGTCTAACCAATTTACGAAGTTGTGACTACCTAATAAGCTCGTATACTCTTCTCTCACAGAAGTATTTTCTGTTTATGACCTTGACCATACAGATAATTGTTTATAAAAATAGTATATAATATATGTTAATCCTGTATACATATATAATTTACAACAAATTTAATAAAGTCACTTTTAGAACCAACTGTATAGATGATTTGGTGTTCTTATTGAATATACCGGGTGGTGACTTACCCGACGACCCATGGGGATTTTAATGTATTTTTTTCTACAGAAGTTACGCGCGTTAGCTCCAAAATAATTAGTGGAGCAAATGCATAATTAACTATTCAAGATTGAAATCGCTATACTGCGTCACATAAGTCACCACCTGGTATAGAAAATAACTTTTCGTGGTTTGTGACCCACCCATGTTTGGTATCTGCTAACCTTAAAAGGGTTAAATTCAATTTCAGTCGGCTCTATCTGAATAAACGTGGTTTCTGTTTATGTATTATATAAACATAAATATAATTACATATGTAGGTACATTATAATTCAGTTTACTATGTAGTTGGATTTAAATCATCACAAGTGTGAGTTGGAGTCGCCCCCTTACGGCGAGTTTATTGTTTGCAGTAGCTACAAAGTCGTGTTTTGATTTTCTCGAAGTTCAATTCAATTTTGCGGGGTCAATTAGTTTATGATATAATAAGGTTAAATGTCAGAAACATGAAGATCAAAGACCACATGTCAAGGTTAAAACTGTAGTTGTTCAAACGCAATTTGTTTGTTTCCATTATTCAATTACGAGCGCACATTTCGTACAGTAACCGAATTGGTTTAGCACAAAAGCAAGATTAAATTGCTTTACATTACGAGACGAAATTGTTTTGTACTCCCATTCGGGATTGAAGCGAAAATTGTCATCATTATTGAATCAAGAGTGCCAAATTTGAAATGTCCTATATTAATTTTGTTTTTGTTCTGAACTGATACACCACCTTCAAACGAAATCATGTTATCTGTAGCAGACACTTTATATACAAAATATAAACCTTCAACTACTAATTTAAAGTAATAAATATTACTGAATTTTTTATGTTGATATTCACACATGTCAAGTCAACTTTGATGTTATTAGTTTATCAGTTATCTTGTTTGTTGACCATATCACCCTGGTCAACTGAATGAAAATATAAAAATTACAATAAGTTAAAAATTATCTGAATCGTCTTCGCCATGTCCCCTCATCACGATTGTGCAGAGAAAAGTAAACAACCTAATAAAAGTTCTATTGTTTTCATGAACGTTGGATAGCGCTTTTCATTGTTAATTTTAATTTAGTTCGATAAAATATTGAGCACTTATGTGACCTCCATGTGTCTGCACTTGTATGTGTAGCCTAATGTAGGTCTAAACGTGAGGCGATCTTTGCTATCGCTTACACTTCCCATTCAGGTTTTTGACATTGTTATACTACGTATATTGGGAAGTATTGGAATCATGCAGAATTCAAAATTGTGATTTTTATGGACATACACGTTTTCAGGCCTAACAATTCCAAGATAATTGTCGAGAAAAACAATTCAATGTGGGTGGATGCGTGCATATGAGCTACAGTGGTTGACAAATTTGCCCAAATTTTATATTTGAAAATTACATACACCATTTGGATTTTCACCAGGATCGGAATTCATGTAAAAAATCAATGACTGTTTTTTGGAAAGCATTATGAAATTTTAAGTATATCATCTTTATTAGAGTGTAGAAGCTATCACACAGTTAATAGGTAAAAGCCTGAAATAGTTTTTAACATTACAATTTTTTAAAAATTGCAACTATTGTAAATTTTTACTATTAAATGCATATACATACATATACATATATTTGAATCTTTGTTGTTATTTGATAGGTCTAAATATGTACGTAGAATCCAAGCTGTAAATTATCAAAGATTAAAATCCGAAAATTAAAAAAATATTTTTCATTTTTCCCACACCGTGGAGAAAATGGATTTTTGAAATTTTTTTAACTAAAAATGAAATAACGTTATTTAAAGGAGCAATATTTGTTTGTAATAATTTATTTTTTTCAAAACCTACTTCTAAAGCAGTATTTTATCTACAAAGATTTCAAACATCTTAATGATAAGGGTGGATAAAATGCTTCTTTATTCACTAGTGAATAAAATAGTCCATAATCCATAGCAACTAACAAAATAAATATGTGTTACCATGATAACTAGTACAAACACAGGTAATATGATATTTATTGGAATTATGTATTCAATTTTAAAACATTTACGAGCCCTAACCACTATATATTCGGCCATTTCAATAATTTTACTCTACTAACGTAAAACAGGATTTTATGAGTGGACGGAGAACACTTAAGGCACCGCATTGGCGGATTAAGGATTAAGGATTTCGAAGATTTCTTATCATGTTTTAACGAAAAGAAAATGTTGTACCTTAATGGTTTTTTATTCAATCATAAAACTCTGTTTTTAGGTGAAGGAAATAAAATGATTGGAATGGCCGAATATATAGTGGCTTGTATATAATAAACTAAATGTAGGTATTGGAAAAGCTTTTATATGCCACACATGAATAAAGAGGGGATATTATCTCACTCGGCTTCGCCTCGTGAGCTAAAGTTTTCCCCTTATGGATGAAACGCCTCTTTCTGCACTAGTACCATACATAACTATTTATAATTTCTTTAGTTGTTATAATGTATACTAACTTCCAATTAATCAACTTTATAGTAAATGTATTATAATACATCAAATTTTAATATGCTCTTACATCAGGGGGAGATACTGTTTAGTGACTGTTGCTTTTCAATTAATTTACTCTGTGTTTCACAGTGCATGCAATTATTAGAATAATAAAAATATGTTAAACAGATGATTAATGTACAAGTATGCGTAGAAATACCTAAAATGTTATTTTTTAATTGAAATTTTCCATAGTCTACATCAGTGTTTCTCAACCTTTTTGTACCAGCGACTCCTATTTCATTAGCTGTAACTATGTCTAAGCAAAGTTTAAAAACTGACATTTTCCTCTGCATTTTCAAGTTGCGCACTGATTTTTATTTTTTCACACCTAAACATGATACTGGCAGCAATAACGCCTTCTTACGCTCTTGGTACATAAATAACTATTATCCTCAAACGTCACAAAAGTGACAACTTATGTGTCTTTATTGACAAGGTGAAAGTGTCACTTTATCTGCCTAAGCAGATAAAATAGCTACTTTTGCGTACTTATCTGCCTAAGCACACAAAATCGTTGCTCTCTTTCTTTCTTTCTATGTTTGTTTGCTATCTCCTCCGAAGACACTGGACCGATTAAATTGTATGGTGTATTTAAATAAACTTTTAAGCAGCGGATCGGAGCATCTGTCGCCGTAGGTTATGGTGTGACAGCTGCTGTGGCCGTGTGCTATTAGCTCGGGTGATTTAGTATGTTTATATATCATTACAGTAGCCCGATCTTTGAACAACAGAGGTTGGCGCAGGGGTACAGTGCTCGCTTGTCACGCGGCTGGCCTGGGTTCGATTCCCGGCCAATGCATCCTTTTTTTTTAAATTTATATTAATGAAATTTACCTGAATACGTTTGCGGATAAAATAGTATATGTTATTCGGAGTAAAAGTGACTTTATGTGACTTAGCTGAATTATTTGCCTCATTAACATTCAGCTAAATAAGCTTCAGCTTTGCCACATAAAGTATCACTTTTACTCCTAATAACATAATCTACTATTATAGTTTCTGTAAATAACTATTATAGTTTCTGTACCAAGTATTTATGTATTTAAATAAAGTGTTCATTGATGTAGTAAAAATATTATTAGATCATTCTTAACTCTCTTCGCGACCTCTTAATACATCCCGCAACCCCTAGGTTGAAAAATCCTGAACATGATCCAATTTTGAATTTTTTGGTAACATGAATGCATTTAAAAAGGTAATCTCTGTGGTCCTCTGAAATGTTTTTGCAGATCTTTTTGTTTGTGAATCTCAGTCAGATTACAGTAGTGTGTTCGAAATCTTCTAGGGGCATTTTTTTCAAAGTTAAATATATTTAGTCTAATTTCTATCATAATAAAGATAAACTACCCAGTTCGCTCACTCACAAATGGCAATGTCTTTTTATTTTTTTAACATTTTAACGCTCAAAGCGGTCGATATCAAAATATCAGTACATTATTTTTGTGTTTTTTTATTTCATGTATAGTTGAGCATAGCAAAGACCTTTGTAGTGAATTCCATGTTTCTCATCTACATAATAGTACTGAGTTAAAGTTGGTATTAAACCTTATAATGCCAAGCTTTTTTTCTTACGTTCGCTACCAAGCGGGCCCCATTTGTACCCCAATAATTTTTGGCATATTGTAGGTAAGACAATTTTGGTGCAAATTTTATTTAGATGGGTTTTAGTTGAATAACAAAACGTATGACAGTAATTTAATTTCAACTCTTACTGAACAAAAACAAAAGAAAAAACTTTCTAAAATTTAACAACCCCTTGTTACCAAGCTGGGTACATTTGTACCCCAATCGTTTTTAGCATATTCTAAGACAGTTTTAGTGGAAATTTTATTTAGATGGGTCCTAGTTGAATAACAAAGTATATTTAGTAGTCATCCATAACATTTATTTAACCAAAACAAAAAATCTTCACGAAATTTAATAACCGCCTGGTACCCCAGTGCGTTGTATCTCAAATATTTTTGTTCCAAAAAGTATTTCGGCTCATATAACATGTAAGCAACTTTAATAAAACTGTAAACTACAATTCAGACCTACAGAAGCCAAAAAAATGTTTGAGCAAAAGACTGACAGTGGGGGGGGGGGGGGTACATTTGAACCCTGTTTGACATTACAAGGATTTAGTAATCTTAGTTTTGTTTTTCTAGTTATGTGTTCTCCTGTGTCCTTCGTAGTGGTTATAATAGAGCTTTTGTGACTAGTTGTTGGACTCTTATTGTCGTATCTCCGTACATGTGAGCCAAAGGGCTTATTCTAAATCTTCCAGTTGCTCTTGAAAAGTCCATACAATGCCTGTGCTTTCATTACAGACTGTGCTCATTACCCAATCTAGCATTATATTAAGTAGTAGTAGATACAGAGAGCATTCTTACTTTACTCCATTTGTCACCGAAACCGTGTGGCTAATTTTTACTTTGATGCCTGGACTATCAAAGGCATATTTAAATGTATAAATGGTAGATAAAGGAGTGGGTTCTATTCTATAGATCGTTCTGTTATTATTCTAAGCATTCTAAGCAAGGGTGATCATTTGTCTCCAATTTTTTCTTAATAATGTAATGTAATAATTTGTCAATTAGATTTTTATCAACGATGAAGATACCTGGAGAGTGAGTTACCTAGTTCCTGCGTTCAGTTGTTTAATTGCTTTGTTTATTATTTATTTTTCACTGGGTACAGTTGTCTTAATATTAAATATCGTAGATTGACCTTTTTTAATTATGAGATTTACTTCTTCTGGGACCTTGCCAATTTTCTCTCTCTGGTATTTTTTGCATCTGCTAGCAGGGTACCTTCTTCATCATTGGAAGCTTGACCTAGTTTACCTAAACAATTCGTAATTTCATACAGCATTTTTACGTTGCTGTCAGTGCATAAGCGGGAATAAGCGTTGCTTAGGGGCACTTCTTCTACTTCATTTGGGTATAGATTGATAGCACTGCAACCTCAATCCCCACTCTCAGGTTATCAGTCATCAGTGATCAGACTCCATTTGAGAGCTTTGAAAAAATAATTAACATTTTTGAATTTTTAGAACCGAAAAACGTTTTAAGAAAAAGTATTCTGATGTCCTCAATAATTATCTCGCCATTCAGTTTGTCAACGCTATCTCCTTACTAAAAGAGGATTTAAATGATAGCATAAGTGTTCCAGATTTGACAAGTTTGCGAGATTATTACTGCATTGGTTTTATTCTTGACTCTACCTACCACAATTGAAAGATCATTTAGCAAGTTGAAAATAATAAAACATTATTTAAAAAATTCTACGAGCCAAGATACTATTGCTCTTATTGTACAAGATGGTGAACACTTCTCACATTGTACCGTTTTTGAACGAAGGGTTGACAAGGCCTCAGCTAGCTCTTTTAACTCTCGGCAGAATATGGCGTGATGTAAGGACCACGCTAAGAAATGCTTCGGCCTTTTCAATTAAACAGATGGATTAATACAAATTGGGCGTCTTGTTACTCACAACATATAAAACAAATCTAGCTAGCAAAATAAATCAACACCTACCTTGTAAGCTTTGCTGCATACCTCAATCTAAATGTATCCATGCGAACAACAACAAATACTAACAGTAACAGTCGAAAGAATATTGAATATTCAAAACAATAAGTCAAGGTTGGCGTCACCCAACTTACACACACATGTAATTGTAAATCGGGACAAAACAGACGACACAATATGTTAAAAACTTCAGTGCAATCGCAGTTGACATAAACACACAACGCCAAGGGCGCTATCTGGAATATAGTATACATGCTATTTCAGCAATTTCAAAATATTTAAGTACTTGCTCTTTAGCGGTAATAAACAATTGAGCCAAAAGATTGATTTGACATGCTCAGTTTGAGTTGCTAAGATCTTAGTAGGAACTGACATAGTTTGCGACATAATGCCTTTGTTGTACTTTCAATTAATTACTGATGAAGTCCAGCGATCACAAGTGGAATCCTGTTTGTTGTATTTTTCTATGAAGATTTAAGGTAAACCTAACAGAACATAACTGGATTTCCTGGCTATGTACAGACGCGAAATCGGGAAAATGGTTAGCTCAAGGAAGAGCTAAAACGTTGGCTCAGAGTTGCTGAATTTAAGCTTTTGTGAGAGCCTATAATAGCCCATACTAAGCCTGTAGCCACTGGCCTCAATATTAAAAATTAAATTGCGAAAATAAGCTTGCAGAAGCATTCTTTCCGAACGGTGTTCTCGGCCTAATTATTGTGAAAGACGCATCGGAGCGATTTCGAGAGTCGGAAGGCACAGAGCAATTCAGCCTAAATAACGAAAATTAATACACAAAGAATAAAATTAGAAGAACGCTCTTACCAATGCTGAAAGCGCGCCTGCGAAACCAATGCTGCAAGCGGCTAGCTTGCTTGAAAACAAGAATGGAAAATCTCTCAGAAAATTAATACTATTCGAGCTATTCTGCTGTTTTACAGGCTACTTGGATCGAAATGTGAGAAACAAGCCTCGACATAAAAATGTTGCAGGTGTTGATCTGTGAATGCAAACGCTTGCTGCGATAAACTTAAATTCTTTTGCTACAAAATATAGCTATAAGGTGGTCCGAAAGTCGGTGCATTAACGCGATTTTGAAATAAAATTGAAATGGGGTGTTACAACATCTGCACACCTCCTGTTATGTATCTCCTTCCATGCTCTGTTGTCTGAGGAATTCCAAGTGATTTATGTGTATCCTTATGTGGAAAGATAGTTTTGACAATCACTAGGTCAGAACTAGAGTTCCTAGATGTGCGTAATTATCTATTTCGTTTAGGGTTCGGAAACTAACTGTCATTACAACTAGCACTTTTTGATGTGTATGTTGGCTCTTGTGCAAACTTGACAATTCTCTAACATCCGGTCGTCACACAGAGGTGTCACCGAATTTTTATGAAACTTCTCTGTTATACATACAACTTAAAGTAAAGAAGCAATTGTTCTTTTTGAGTTAATTAAAATGTTTTACCTGATTTTAATTGGTTGTTATTTTTATAACATTCTATTATGCAATAAGTACATTGTTATATCTATATTAACCCTTTAAAAAACCGTAATGAGGACACCTATTAATTCAGCATGCCAAATAATATAACCTACATTTGTGTTTTGACGTATGTCTTACTATTTCGTACGTCTAGAAAGTATCTAGAATTTTATAGTTTTAAGGAATGTCATAAAACCTGCTTTTAGAAAGTCCTGGGGCTTCTAAAATTTTGTGTGTGTATTGTCAGGGTAGTAGGTCATAGATAAAACAAAAGAATTCTATATGTCAAATATGTTTATTTCTGAGAAGCTAAAAAAAATTACCCTTTCTGGATATTTTCTAGACGTACTATATATCTCTAGCATAAATGTGCACTTAGGCTAAAAGGAAGAGACTTTGACAATTAGTTTCCGAACCCTTACAAAATAATCCGCGTACATCTAGGAATTCTAGTCAGTACTTGAACACTTCCCAGCAAATAGTTCACCATTATTATTGCACTGGTCCAGTCCAAAATTTTCAACATTTTTCTCGCCATCGCCCATTTAACTGCCCACCTTATTATACATATTTCCTGACTATTTTTGTGTTATCATCATTTATTTTTATAATGCTGTTTGTCAATTGTAGCATCTTCCATGTACTTAATTAAAAATGTTGCTAATTACACAATTACTGAAACTTAATACATACATAAAAATTACTAAGTTCCATTTTCTATTCTGCTTATATATGACAACTTAGCATTTGGACGTGTTTTGTTATATTTTCTAACCTAAAAGTATTTGGTAACCATAACCACAAATGTAAACCTCGTTTAAACCATGGCTAACTAAAATTTATATAGCAAAGCTATCACGGCTATTCCATAAGTGTCACTTTCATTGTTGTAAAATGTTCTTATGACAATTGCCAACGCGTACGGGTTTTGGCGCCATCAGGTGGTGAAATACAGCACCTAAAATCTGGTTCTGGTTGTTGTCTTTACTAAAGATATTTTTTAGGTTATAAACGGTTTTAAAATAAATGTTTGTAAAACCTACAAAAATGGAATTTGGATAATTTAAGTCTGCACGATCTGGAATTTTAACTGTTAAATGTGCAGGTAATTCGACATCTTCGTTTTCAGTTATGCTTGATGTAGTTGGAAATGCAGAACTAGTGAAGTTACTATAATGTGCAATTTTTGAGGATGGCAGTCTTCATAATACCACAGCGTAATAGCAGACGAAGAGCATGCCCAGCAATTCAAGCATTGTTGCGCCATTTGAAGCAACTTTCTATTGCATGTGTGCAATCATTGCCTCCACTGCATCCGAACTAAATGAACCTGTTAATACATAGTAAAAACCAGCTTCTTGAAGTAAAAATGTGATGTATAATGATGTACTTTTAGCAGTCAATTTCAAGACGTGAGTCTTTCATTGGATAAACCTCGCAAACCAACAGATGCAGAAGAATTTTGCATAGGATCGATATAGTTCTGAAGTATTACGTCCAATCAATAGTCTTTCGTCAGAAACATGAACCAGTGCTGCTATCTAATTTTTGCAGAAATTGTTCTATTACACACATTATGAATCTGGGAAAAGTCGTATATGCTTTCTAAACATTTCACAGTAGATGCTGTTGACATTTTGAAATTCAATTTGTCCTGCTTTTAAAAACTGTAAAGAGGCAGTGGCGGTGGGTGAAAAAATCTGAACAGTATGTAAAATATAAATTTTTTTAAAATCTGATGAGTACAAATTCTTTTTCGTTAAGTACCGTACAAGCTTACTTAAAAGGTAGTCCATTTTGCAGATCATGTACAGGTTTTAGGAAAGGATGTTCCATGTAGAACAACGAAACCACAGTCAGAAGACTTAAGTACTCTCATTGTTAACGAGTAAAAGTAATTAATTCTCAAAGAAGAATGAAAAAAATATCGTGCTGGAATGATGTATCTTGTTGACAATCCATGTACTTACATATAACATAACAACACATTTTGTTTGCTATTTGAGGTTTATTGCAAACGGTTGTATATTGAGTATTATCTACACCATAGATGCGACCTGTGCGCCAGCGTGGCTCAGATGGTTAGAGCATCGGACTGCGGCGCGGAAGTCTGGAGTTCAAATCCCAGATCGATGCCTGGCGGGCGGCCTACCCAGTCGCTTTAAATAATTGGGAACCTGCGTTCGAAAGAACAAGGGGTAATAATGCGGCTGTCTAATGCGTGGTGCTCACCACATCACCACGTGTCATGAATTTGACACGCGACAGCCGGGTGTGAGAGCGAGGATACGGAAGCTCTAACCTTCCGCCTTGCAGGCCAAGCTCCTTCATGGGGTGTTAGTGCCTCACCATTATTATAGATGCCATCTTCAGATCTTGTATACTGCACTTTCTCCTTAATTGACATATTGTCAATAATTAAGAAGCAAATTCTTTCTGCTGGAACTGTTAATTAGGCGACTAGCCATTAAACGTTGCTTAATTAATTCATCTGAACAATTACAGTCACCAAGATACCATAACAATGTTTTTGATGGTAAACTCGCTAAATGGTTTCTGCAGTGCTGATATCCTTTAGGAGAGCGAAATATCCATACTGTACACATATGAATCGAAACTTCTGACTAACGAGTAGCTTTCTTTATCATAATTAAGAACAATTTTTGCACGAAATTCTGCTTTTTTGTCTCCATCGTCAGCATCTTGGAATATTTTATGGAAAACATTTAATTTGCCCCAATTTTTCTGTATATCATTCTAAGTGGTTTTATTTTTAATAAACTTTGAATAATTAACACTAATCCGCTTTAGCTTTAAAGTCAACATTTTAATAGTAGGTACATATACTGAAGATCTGCAATTTGGGCTGGAGATTTAAGTTCAGCTTGGGTTTCTTTTTAATGGTTTTTGTAAATGTTCTTGTTCTTATTTAATTTCAAAATTAGGTAAAATTTGCTAAAAAATGTACATAATGGTACTTCTAATTAATGTGATAAAAAATATGTATTATCTACAGTTCCAGTTGGTGTAGCGTTTTTAATCAAACAAGTATTTTTGTCAAGTACTTTTAGAGAATTCTCATCGAAATGGTTAATACACAAAGTAGAGTATTCAATAAGTTTAGAAATATATGTAATACATGAATAATAAATATTATAAATAAAGGTAATTTAATTAGTTTTATTATTAATTAACACGTTGAAGGATAGTTGCCGACTTCATATAGGGTTGTGTTGTGATACACTGCGATGCTTATCAGCGTTCTGCACAAGTAGGAGCAAAGAGGTAGATAACTGTAAGAGAGCTGTTTGGGGCAAATAACTCGTGTTTGTGTGACACTGATATGACTGTGTACGTACCAGTGGTGACAGTAACAACTGGATTATGTACTATTATTTTATATGGAAAATTAGATGCAGTGCAGCGTTCAGTTATACTGGTAGATACAATTAAGGACGCTGCTCAGCGTTAGTGTCCTTCAACGTGTTAACAATATCACTCCTGAATTAGCTTTGAGCCATTTGGTACGAATCTGCATATCGCTTGGAAATTCAAAAAGTGGTTTGTTTGGATTTCCACAGGTAAACCACTTTCTAACCATTTTAAATAGCTTTGAAAGAACTTGTTTATATAAAAATTACTGACTCAAACTACGGCAATATGAATTTGAGGATATAGTTGATTGAAATATGACAAGTTTTCAAATCTACCTATTCAGCAGTATTTGTTTTTAATTTGAATATCGCGGTAGGCCCTGATTAAAAGTTCAGAATAACACTAAGAGGTGGCGCCAAATGACATTTTGTCATGGCATGCTTTACAGAATCATGTTTTTATGGTGATTGTAATGGCTGTATTAGCGTAAGCTAACCTAAATATTAGTTGGCTATGTTTAAACATAACAAAGTAATTTTACACAGCTAAATTGGGGAAACTATCATGGCCAACCTTCATGCCAAAAAGATGTGAACAGAGTATAAAATATATGTTTGTGTTCTTTTGTAAAAGTTTAAATTAACCAATGATTTTTAGCTTTTGTCTTAAATTTAGCAAATATATTTCTATGAGGATCGATGACCAACTTATAGGAAATTTTGTGTACATTGTTAATTAGGAACCCTATGTCACTTTGACAGTTGTCAGACTGGTTTTTCCAAGAATATGAAAGAGAGTCTTCATTTGTCGCTGTCACGTCGTGCTAATTTCTGTCTTCGAATTAGGTATTCTTTGTGTTAGTTTCTTTGATAGATATTTTGAAGGTAAAAAGCCAAGCCAGCTGACTCCGGTGGTGGGGTTGCTACTTTGGCTTCTTACCATGTACGGGATTTATTTTTGAGGTGTACTCTTCTAGATCTGTTGTGGATGTGGCTCTTCACCACTCAGAACAGGCAATGCCATACATGAAAGATGATTCAACTTTGTATTACTAAAAGCCATATACAAGAATCTTGTTCAAAACGAGAGTATATAATATATGTATTTATATTACTTGTCTTGTTATTCACTATTCACTATTGAATTATGGATTCACATTGAACGTATCAGAAACTCCCTTATCGATACTTCAGCATACAATATAGTATTAGTACTGCCTTGTAACCAGGATTGGAATGGAGCAGGTTTTGCCATGCTTCTTAAGTAAGACACATTCAGTCTTCGTAATTTATTTCATATTTGGCATAACTTCGGGCTTACCATTCTTGCTGAATTGAACAGTTCCATTAATTGAAAATATTTGAAAGGATTTTCTTTTTGCGAAATACATTTTATTGAATAAGTATATCCCATTCAGAAACTGTCTTCATAATAGTTGTGCTCAATGGCAATACACATAATCTGGTGGAAGAAATAGCTCCATTGATAGAACTAGAGTCAAAAGTTCATTCAATCATAACATTTGTGCATTGTTCTCTTTTCTAAACTTTTTATTTAGAATGAGATATGCTGAATGTTCAATTGGAATGTAAATGTGGCAAGGGCTAATAACAGATTGTGAACGAAGGTGAAGCAAATGGCCTCGCCATATAAATGTATTCGTAAAGCAATGATACCGAATTATACCTAATTGTAGACGTTTTAATGAAATATTAGTTAATCATTTACTGTTACTTTCAGATGTTGCACAAAGTTCTAAAACTGCATTGCCTGCAAATGCTGTCAGTAAACATCGGACAACTACAGGACATGCAATTCCAGGACCTGGGCAGCCTAATCAAGCACAAAGTTCTCACTCATTTGCAGCCGCCCTACGAAATTTAGCTCAGCAGTCAGTTCCTACAACTACTGAACATTCAACAACAGTTGCAGCAACTGCAACTGAGTCACATCGGAGGGAACCTGGTTTGTGAATATTTTTTTTTAGAACTGTATGATGGAATATATTTCAAATGCTAATTAAAAATAGGAAAGATATTTACAACTGTGTTTTGCTAGAAAAAAACTGAGGTGAACCAAAAACTTCGAAGAATAAAATATAAAGACAATTTTAACCCGGCGGTACACGGGTGAAATTGCCTAGCACCAGTGCACAAACCCGGTCAAAATGACCGTGTGTATTTTTTTTTGCTCAAAAGCGTTTGCTTTCAAATATGATGGCCTTAAGTCATTCAAATATCGATTTTTAGGATTGAAATAATAGTAACACCAAGTTACCACAAAAATTTAATGACAAATGAACATTTAAAAAGGCTAAGTATAAAAAACCTAAACAATTATTTCTACACAAGTAACTTCGGGATATAAGAATACAAACGAAAAAAAATTGATTTTCAAAAGAATACCACAAAAATTGTAACATTTAATGCATTGTGGATAGAAATTATTCAATATCTTCATAATTTGTGCCCTCCGCGAGGTTGGTACACAAAACATTTGTGTGTTCCTAGTGCCTAGTGCTACGTACACAAGTGCATTAACCCGGTCGAATCGACCGTACTCCGTCACTTTGTAAGTAATGAGCAAACTTTGTACAAACAATCAAACCGAAAAAAAAAATTATGCTATCAGTCGTGCCAACCAACGATCAAGGGAGGTATACCTAAAATATTAGACACTGTTTACATTTGATTTTTTTGAACAATAAGGCAAAAACTAAAAACCCGGTCATTTTGACCGTGACCCGTGCACTGCCGGGTTAAGCAATCAGGAGTAAATTAGTGTATTAAATAGATTCTAAATTATTTATTTATTTCATTTATTGGCAGTGAATTCATTCTATCATAAATGTATTTAAAAAATTACGATGATTGAGAATTGACGTCTACGTCAATTTCCGACAATCAAGAAGCCCTATGTCAAAAATATTCGTAAGCTAATAAAGTTTTGAAGTACTTCTACTCTGCTGGCGTAAAAGTAATCACTTTTATTTCATACTGATGTCAAAAATTACATTTTTAAATCAGTTAAGTAAAAATAATCACTTTTATGCCTAGGCATAAAAGTGATTCATGAACTTTGTCAACCAAGTCACATAGGTTGTCACTTTTATGACGTTTGGAAATAAATATTGTTATTTTAATAGTATTATTAACTTCTATTAAATCAGTTAAGTAAAACTAATCACTTTTATGCCTAAGCATAAAAATGATTCATGAACTTTGTCAACCAAGTCACATAGGTTGTCACTTTTATGACGTTTGGAAATAAATATTGTTATTTTAATAGTATTATTAACTTCTATTAAATCAATTAAGTAAAAATAATCACTTTTATGCCTAGTCATAAAAGTGATTCATGAACTTTGTCAACCAAGTCACATAGGTTGTCACTTTTATGCCGTTTGGAAATAAATGTTGTTATTTTAATAGTATTATTAACTTCTATTAAATCAGTTAAGTAAAAATAATCACTTTTATGCCTAGGCATAAAAGTGATTCATGAACTTTGTCAACCAAGTCACATAGGTTGTCACTTTTATGACGTTTGGAAATAAATATTGTTATTTTAATAGTATTATCAACTTCTATTAAATCAATTAAGTAAAAATAATCACTTTTATGCCTAGGCATAAAAGTGATTCATGAACTTTGTCAACCAAGTCACATGGATTGAATTGTGTCGGTTGAACATAAATACGTATTTACTGCATATTTGTTAGCTAATACTCTACTCAAGTATATTATAGATATATTTATGTGAAAATTGTAAATTGTAAATACGAAAAACACATGTGAAGCGTGACTGGATGTATTCATAGTTTGTGTAAAATTATAGGTGCCTCTCAAACCCCAGAAAAACCATCAAAGGCAGCTGCAGACCTAACTCTATTTGGTGGAGGAAGTGGCTCTAGCATTCGCCCTCCGGAAACAAGGCTGCACCCATCAACTTTACCTACAGATAGGTATCCTGGTTGTTCACTTTCTGAACTAAGTAGGAGTGGATTTCAACCTTACAGACCTGAAGATAGGTATAATTTATCTCTTATATACTTATTGTTATCCGAAACCATTGATTGTGTCTGTTTCAGATTACCTCAACTTCCTGTACCTCTAGATGTTTCTGCATACCCTGCATATGGATATCCTCCATTACCCATGATTGATGAACAGTTGTATATGGAACGTATGGCGCTGTTGAGACCTCCATGGCCTCCTATGGGCCCTCCTTATATGCCATACATGTTGCCGGGGGCGCCAATGCCGCTATATATGCATGAAAGGTTAAAGTTAGAAGAAGAGTACAGACAACGATTGGCTCGAAAAGAAGAACAAATTGAGAGGGAGCTACAAGAACAACGCGAATTACAACAACAGAGAGAACGGGAACAGAGAGAGAGAGATCGTTTACATCGAGAGAAAGAGAAAGTTCAGCATATAGGTGTTTCATCTCATGTTCAGGGTTCACACATACCACCTCAACCGCTTGTACTGCCTATGCTACACCCTTCCGTGCATCATCCAAAGGACCTGTACGCATCTCCATTAAGTTTAACTACTGCTGCACGGCAATCTTCCATCGGTGCTACATTATTACCACCTAGTTCTCCAGCGAATGCTTTACATAGCTATCCAGCAATACCTCGTTCTAGCCCGTCGTTGCAGCGGCATTCGCCGCATTCTGGTTTTCATCCACCCACATCGCGAC